>JASAMX010025445.1:0-12039 GCA_030248175.1 Microlaimidae sp. YZB2_3
AATTTAGACCACAGCTCTTAAACAGTCGTCTAGTAAAACTTTTTGGACTTTTTGAATTAACTCTACATCTTTTTTTAAATGTGGGTTCCATACAACAGATCTATATTCTACAAATGGCCTAACATGGGATTTAAATGCTTTTACTAAATTTTTTACAGATTTGGCTTTAAAACTTCAAAAAATTAAAGCCTGATTTTTGCATAGCTTTCTCTGCAATCCTCTCACAGTGATAAAAAAAACTTTAAATTTTAAGACATATAAATGCCCACTATTGGAACACTATTAAGAACTTGATTATTAATTGTATATGTATTTTTATGGGCATTAGTTTGTCCAATATGAAAAGTTTCACACTTATTTTCTGCAAGTTTTATAAGTAAATTCGTCGTAGCTGCGACTCTCGCTTTTTGGTATACTCCAATAATCGCACAGAATTGTTTTTCGTCTTCTAAATCGACTAATCAGCGTAATGGTAGCATAAATCATGTAGAGGCACGCTTCCAACTTTACTTGAAGTTGTAAAATCCGAAATGAGTTCGCAATTTTGCGAGTAAGTATGCAATTTTACAGTACACATGCTCTTTTTTTCGCGTAGGGACCACTGGCTGGAAATAAGTTGAAATGATTCATTTTACACTGCGCCGTTAAAATAGACGGCAGCAAATATTTCACGGCAAGGTTAAATGTCAACTTGTCACTAAATAATCTTAACCAAAATTGATTTTAAACGTATAACATAACAAAATTTAAACAAAAATACAAGCGTTGATTACAAAATGCATACACATACAATAGAGTTATGTACACTAACACCTATTAATAAAATAATCATATATTAGCAATAATTTTTTTAAAATTTTTATTAAAAACAGGTAAAATGATATTTTTTTTCATAAAAAAGGCGAAAATTAAACCACCGCGAGAATTAATTCTCAGCTACGAGTATTTTACCTATAACTGCCATACTTTCGCCCAATCTGCCACATTATCAAGGTCATTTTGTAATTTGAAAGATTGATGAGTAATACTATTAGGATCATTTCCACAAAATTCCGTGTAAATTTTTTGCATCATCTGCAAATAATTTAACACTAGAACTTTCTACAAGATCTCCTAAATCATTAAAAGCCCCAGTATTGACTCTTTAGAAACAGAACTGGTTACTTTGTAAGGTTTCGAAACAGATTTGTTGATTACTACTTTTACAGATCTGTTTGTTAAAAATGTTTTGATCCGGTCTAAAAATTTACCACAAACTCCGTATTTTTTAAGTTTGTATAACAACTTTTGGTGGAAGAAAGTGTCAAAAGCCTTGGCAAAGTCCAAATAAACTATATCTACAATTTTTTTTGTTTTTTAACGCTTTTGTCCAGTTATTTGACGTTTTAAAAAATATGCAAGAATACAGTCAGGAGTTTTTGAAAATTTGTTAGGTAAATTTTTTAAAACTTTTAAAACGTCTTTTTTAGTAAACACCAAATTATCAAGTATTTCTGTTATTTCAGGCCTAAAATGAAAAAGTTTTCCGTCATCTATAGTAAATATAGAACTAAAATATTCTGCAAACATTTCTGATTTTTCAGAATCATCCACAGAATAGGTGGAGTCATCTTTTAGTAGAGCTGGAAGGAAACTTCTTGACTTTATTTTTTGTTAACAAATTTATAAAAACTTTGAATGTCTCCTTGCTTTAGCGTTTGCTCCTTCAAAAAACGCTATGTTTCTTGACTTCTTCAATATACTCTCTGCTTATCTGTTTTTATTCTTCCTGTGATTTTTTTCGTTAGTTTGTGCCAAAGTCTTAGCTTTTTTCTTTGAATTTTAAGAATGTTTGCAGGATATTTTGTTATTTTTTATAGTTTTAGTTGGAACATGCTTATTTATTCCTTCCTTCAAGAAGTTTTAGTTTGAAACTTTGCCACTGTTCTTTAATACTATTACAATTTTTTAAAACTTCTTCCCAGTTGTGGGAAGCATAGAGTAAAAAAGGTAATCATATTCTGCTTCTGCAAAATTTGGTAGAATATATCTTTTGGTGATTTATTATTTACATTTTCATAATTTACATTAATTTCAAAAGTTATGGACAAGTGGTCACATTTTATTCTAGGTCTACTGAATTAGAAATGTCAACATCTGTAGTAAGTACTAAATCCAAAAAATTGTCTCCTCTAGTTGGGCTTTTTATTATTTGAACAAGTCCTAATTCACTAAAAAAGAAAAAGTAGTTTTTTTTCATTTTGATTATTTGAATTTATGTATTTCTTTTGTATGCGATTTTAAGCCAGGAAGATTAAGATTACCGCTTAGAATTCAGTACCGTCAAAATTAAAAGTTAAGCTTCTTAGTAATTCAAAAATCAAATCATCTTCTTCGTTAGTAGTTTGTGGGCGTCTGTAGAAACAAATGGTTCTAATTTTAAGATTAAAATTAAATCGCATGCTGTTAGTTCAATTTGTGCATATTTTGGATTACTTTCAACTTCAATAACTGAATAAATATTTTTAATCATTAACATGACACCTCCATGATTGCTTGCTTGACTATCAATGTCTTAATATATGATAGGAATTATTTGGATTAATTAGGGCATTATTTATTTCATTTGAAAGCCATGTATCTGTTACAAAAATGATTTCAAATTTTGAATTATTATATGCTGCGTCATTTCCTTTTTAAGTGATCTTAAACTCAGCTAAGGAATTTTTAAAACTTCTTGCATTGAACTAAAAGCTTTTAATACAACTGATTTGCAAAAGGATCGCAAAAATTCCTATGCTGTTTTGAAAACCTCATCTTTCTTTTCAAAGTTTTTTGCGTGATGCTGTCATAAATATAAGGGTCACCCAAATCGGTGTACCTCACATGAATTTTTGTATTAGGGTGTTTTTCGCGGTACTTTTTAATATCACTGATCATTGAGGTTTGGGCAGCTCTTTGCTCATAAGTCATAGAGGGCCTGATGTAAACGCTCTTAAATTTCGTCTCTCTTACTTGCCTCAATACTGGCGTTAGCCTCAATACTTGCCTCAATGGTAGCTTGTTTCGCACATCAATGCTGGCAAATTTGATTTTCAACAGTCTGGGTTTTTTCAACCCATTGTTATCAGGATCTATACGAAAGTGGTCCTTCACTTCTATGACTTGTCGATCACCTGCCAGCTTGGAAACAAGCTCCTTTAAATCAGTGGAGTCCCTCCCGTTTTCAGGAAATCCGGTAATTACAGCGAACCGTCCGTGCTCTCGCTTGGCGTCAAGCTCTTTTGCCAGCGGCCAGAGTTTGTCTTTAGCCATATGGTCTACAAATAGTTTGTTTAGCACTGGCAACAGCTAATTGGCCACCTAGGAACAGACATTAGCAATTAACGCAGGGAATTTCTGGGTGTCCAAAAACTACGACGACTCCTTTAGCTTTCGAACACGCTCCTCCAGTTGTCCATTCGCAGCTATCCATTTCGATCGCTCCGTCTCAAGTTCACACACTTTGTTGCGAAGAACATCGATTTCTGCGGAATTAGACTGCGTTCGAGTTGGCATCATTCTGGTTTAATTTAACGAAAGTGGGTATAAATTATTTTTTTAAAATAATTTGGTTTATGCTTAGGGTTTTACAATAAAACTTTTTTTACAATTTAACTCTTTATTTATGATTTAAATAACGTACCTTATAAACAAAATAATTGTGTACAAATTAAAATTTAGAAACGTTTCTTTTGAAAAAAATATCAAATCTGTGTTTGCCCTTTTTTTAAATTAATTTTTGAAAACATGCTTCAAATAGCTTACGTTTACACAAAATTTGTAAGAGTAATGCTTAGAGATTTTACCAAACAAATAAACCGAATGAATTTCACGCCATGCGCGTAAATTACTTGTTAGCAAGCAACCCAAATTTGATTAAATTTTAAAAGTTTTTAACTTTTTTCAGTAAAAACATAGGTGCAATTTTTATGGGCTTGATCTATTAGCTTATGAAACACAAAAAGTATAAATTTAAAAAATAGAAAAAAAAAACAAAACATTTGTAACAAATCCAGTTTCCACTCGTTTATTTTTACTTGCTTTTGAAAAATAACATATTATAATTTTGCTCTTTAAAGAGCATAATATAATTTTGTTTTTTTTGGTCCTTGGGAATACATATAAGTAATAAAAACTTATATTTTTCTTCTTACCAATTTTTGTATTGAATTTCTTTCCACAGTACAGTATAGTCGTGGAAGGGCAACCGGTCGCAGCTAACACTGGGGATTTCTCAGGAAGAGCGGCCGGAGCTGCCAGTATAAAAAGGCCTAGAAATCGACAAATAAATTTTTATTATTAGCGTTTAAGAGCGGAACCACAGTAAACAAAGACAATAAAAGGCTGGACAAGGCCAAAAACTTTTTTTGCTAAACCGAAAATTTATATTCTTGTAAGTTTAGAAACCACCCTCTTACTTAAAACTTTAGTTAAGGAATTAAAGAGAACGGAGGTCACGTTTCGCAATAAAATAACAGTATCTTTATTTAATCTCAATAACGTTTTTAAAATAATATAAAAAATGCCAATGGAATGCTTATTGAACAAACTTTCAGAACTTTATTGTTTTTGTCTTAAAAAAACTACTAAATTTGAATTTGCGTTTTTTGACAGTTTTTGACGTTTGTATTAAAATCTTGTGTAATTATTTGTGGAGATTTTTAAAAATCCTGAAAGAACACGTTTTGTGCAGTCTTTAATATGTTTGACGGCTAGAATAACTCGATACTGTAACTAAAGTGTTTATTACACAAATAAATTTTAAAATATTACATTTTTGACAAAATTGTTCTGTCGCCAAACTTGTGTGGTGTTTGTTTTTTGACAAGATAAAGAACTTCTTATTTGTTGTCAGCCAATGTTAGTTGACATGCCAATTTTTAGACCAATTTAAAATGTTTTCTAAATCCTCTTGTAAAAATATACTTTTTTCCACTTGATTGAAAAAACAAAAATTTATATTATCCTTCGCATTGTCTGCGAATAATTTTCTACTATTTAAATCTTCGGACACAACAAAAACAAATTAAAAATTGTCTGTCTGCCAGGCCCGTTTGGTTACCGCAGTTAATTTTTGAATTTGAAAGATTTACCAGAAAAAAAACTTTTAAAATTGAATTTTTTAAACTCAATTTATTTTGACAGAAAACAAAAAATCATCTAGATAACTTTATGAAAACGGTAAGAAAACGTACGCTGAATTTTGCAAATATTTCAAATTTCAGTATAAAATTTTATATTCTGTAATATCCCTATAAATTTTTTATAATGCTGATAATTAATATGAAATTTTTAATGCAAAATCCAAGTATTTTTACAGATTTCAAAAATTAAAAGTAGTGAAATAAATTACAATGAAATTTTTTACAAAGTTATGTTACATAACATGCGAAACATGTTCTTGTATTATTATATTATAAAACATAAGTTATTATAAAATATTTATTAAAAAATTTCAGTCATAATTCTGATGTTTTGTACCATTAGCTGAGATAAAAAAATTGTTTTCACGAAATAAATTTTAAATTTTATATTAGTAATTTTTTGTAAAAAAATTGAATATAAAAAAACACTAGCTGTGGTCACTGAGCAGGAATCGAACGCAGCTAAATTTTAATTAGCGAAATTTAGAAGGCTTGTTAAGTTTGAAAGAATTTTTTTAAAAAGATTTATACACCAAAAACGGCTTATGGTTTCTAGTATTTATTTTGAATTAAAAAGTGCATATTTGACCTTATCAACATTTTTAAAAAAAATCAAAATCTTAGAACACGCCAAAAAGAAAATTTAAAATACGTTTGTATTTTGCTGGTAAAAAAGTTTATTTTTTGAAGATCAATTTTATTGTATCGATCTAAATGATAACGTCACAGATAAACAAAAATTTTAACCATTTCAATTGATAACCAGTAGTTTAACCTATACATGAGTACTTCTCCCCATATAAATCCCCCGTTCCGTCCGTGCTATGAACTCTTTAAAAGCCTATCGAGTTTGTTGCCGTATATGGAAGTATTGTACAATACAGACCACAGATAGGATAGTTTGGATTTTAAGAATGACCTCGCCATGAAAAAAATTTATATGATACACAAACACAAGCTACAAAACAAATAGTGAAATTAACATTTACTTGTAAAAATTAATACTTTCATCGTTATATATTCAGGTGTTATTAAAAGACGTTGAAACATTAAAACATTCGGCACTGACAAAGGAAACATTTAAAAATAAAGCAGAATATCTGCTTAAACAAATATATTTACATAGCGTAATAAAAAGGAATGACAATTTTACACAACTTTATCAATAAAAAAGACATAAAAATCATCGGAACTGAAACAAACCATGTCTACCTCTGTTTTAAGAGTAGTACGATATACAGTTGTAGAATATACAAATAATAAAAAAGAACATAAGCTCTAACCACAGTATTAAAAATCTCCACAGAATTATGACGCTATAAAAAATGACTTTTTAGCCAATGAGCACTGTGGGAAAAAATAATCTCGAATAAACGTGAGGATTCCCAATTTTTAGCTTCTCCCACTTTAAAAGCTGGTTCATACTTATGACAAAACGTCCTTTGGACTTTGTCCAAGTCCAAAGGACAATTTTAGAAAAGCCAAAACGTCCTTTGGACATGAACGCCACTTGAAATTTGTCCTTTGGACAAAGTCCAAAGGACGAAATCCAAAGAAAAAAGTCCAAAGGACAAAAAGTATGAATACGTTGTCCTTTGGGCTTTGTCCTTTGGACAAAATCCAAAAAACAAAGTCCAAAGGACGTTTTGACGCTGTGTTTGTTCTTTGGACAAAGTCCAAAGGACTTTTGTCCTTTAGAACCAGCCTTAATTCGTACTGAGCAAAACGGCAAATCAAGAATACTACCTGCCATTTGGGCGAAGTGTTAAAATTCTGATGTGGACCATAATTTATAAAGCTGGTAACACTTATTATGTACTTATAATAACTATAAATTTTAACTGATTGGATATTATGTAAACAATCGTAAATGTTATTTTCAAAATGCTTTTTAATTGTGTTCATTATTTTTTGTTAGATTTTAAATTTACTTTTTTATCCATTCTACTTTATCCGAAACAAAGGCGACACTTAGAACATTTACAAGTTACAAAAAAGCCTACATTTACAAAGAATGGATTTTTAAAAATCGAATGTTCATAATTTTTATGAAACAGCGATCTGGGTTTAAAATTTGTCTTATACAAATTATTTTCAAGTCTTCTCGAGACCTTTGTGTATATTGAATTAACCGTCGTGATTCTACATAAACTTCTTTACACTAAAACCAACAAATAAAAAATAATATTATATTAGCAATGAATTTTTTTAAAGTTTTCATTAAAAACAGGTGAAGTGATGTTTAAATATAATAACAAACAAGCAAAAAATATAATAAATGTTGGTTTAAAATTTTTATTTTCTAACAAAGCTTATGAGTGATTTTTAAAGAATATTAGCGTGCAGCAATAGCAATAGGTATGTGATTATAAATTTTAAAAAAATATATCTCATGTTTGTCAAATAAAGTTTCCCACCATAGTAATAATTTGTTTATAAAAAGGCAAAAATACATAGTGATGGGCTGTAAATTTATTAATTACTGGCCAAAATTATAAATTAAATTTAAAATTTAGGTTTTTGGGTATCTGAGCTTTTCTACAAAATATTATATTATATATTTAACTTGTTTGTTTTTATATGACTATAGCTGTATATTAATGTCTTAATTTTTAGTTATGCGATACCCGTCATTTAATAATTTTGGGATTTTACCAAATAAAATAGTTGGAATTTCTGCTACATGTTTTTGTTTGCACAGAACTTTTTTAATATTAGTTCAACAGTCTTATGTATTTATTTATGTATTTTAGAATAATCTCTAAAACAAGCTGTTTTTCATCAAATTAGCTGTGGTTTTAACGTTTTTGCAGTAGTATTTGATAAACCGAAAAAAAAATTTTTTCAATAAACACAATTAAAAATTAAAAAAATTTAGTTTTCAAGGCTAAATTTTTTTAAACGTGTAAAATTTTTGATTTGCTGCGACCGTAAAAAGAATTAAAACCCCAAAATAGCTTAGTTTTAAATCGTGCTTTTTTAAAAGTTTTTTTTATACAAATTATATATAAAAAAGTCACAGTTAAAGGTGCGGTATACTAAATCATGGTGTATTTTTTTCGCGTGGTCTTTGGTATCAATCGATGCGTTAGGTTTTACTGAGTAAAAAATTGTATTACGAAAAAAAATAATTTTCAGCGGTTCTCGAGATATTAGCAAGAATATTGCTTGGTTATTTCGGATTTTTTTTTGTTTTCTAACAAACACCTGCGTGGTGATGAATTTGGTGTGTTTTTTTCCTTCGTTTGATTTTGCAAACGCATTCTTTCTTGGGAAAATTCGTATGTTTTTAAGCCTTTTTTTATGCTAATTTTGCTATGAAAAGATGGAGAATTTTTAGTTGTACTAATTTCTGTGAGTTTTTTTATGATTTTATTGCAAAAAAAGGCTTTATTCGAAAAAAAAACAAATTTGAAAATTTTGAGTTTAGTTCAGTCGCGGCGACCCTCCTCGTGTTGTTTGTTTTCTTTATCGCTTATCCCCTGTAAACAAACAACACGAGGAGGGTCGCCGCGACTGAACTAAACTCAAAATTTTCAAATTTGTTTTTTTCGAATAAAGCCTTTTTTTGCAATAAAATCATAAAAAAACTCACAGAAATTAGTACAACTAAAAATTCTCCATCTTTTCATAGCAAAATTAGCATAAAAAAGGCTTAAAAACATACGAATTTTCCCAAGAAAGAATGCGTTTGCAAAATCAAACGAAGGCAAAAAACACACCAAATTCATCACCACGCAGGTGTTTGTTAGAAAACAAAAAAAAATCCGAACTAACCAAGCAATATTCTTGCTAATATCTCGAGAACCGCTGAAAATTATGTTTTTTCGTAATACAATTTTTTACTCAGTAAAACCTAACGCATCGATTGATACCAAAGACAACGCGAAAAAAAATACACCATGATTTAGTATACCGCACCTTTAATCAAAAAAATTTAGCAAAAAAAATTTGAGTTTAGTTTCCCTGGAAGCTTACCGATCGAAAACTCAAAAACTGATCGATCTTTATTTGTCTTTAAAAAAATGTTCAAATGTTTAAGAAACGTTAATGATTCAACAACTTTTTTTATTAGTACATTTTATAAAAAATGTTTACGAGGACCAAACTTTTTTTACAGTTACAGCTATAGTGACGGAGTCTGACACAAACAATAATTTTACTAATTAAACTCTATACTGATGCTCTTTTGAACTATTTTAAGATTTGTCGTCAATATGCATAATTTTTCTACAGAGGGTTTAGTAATCAACTTAGCCCGGTTCACACTGAGGTGGCAATGTCACCGCCACCGGTGAGAATGCCACCAGTGGCATTGCCACCGCTAGGTTCACACTGGGGTGGCATTGCCACCGCTGGAGACGCAATGCCGGCATTTCGTTCGCGTGTAGAGCTAAGAAAATTTGCCCTTTTTTACTTTCTGATTCTAAATACATTGAAGATATCGATTGATATTCTTCTACTGCTTGCACTTCGAAAAAAACAACAAATTAAAAAAAAAACTTGCAAAACATGGTGGATACTAGTGATGTTCCCCGGAGCTTTGAGCTCCGAAGCTCCGGAGCAGAACTTCGCTTTTAGGAGCTACGGAGCAACCCCCGGATCGCCGGAGTTCCGACTTATTTTTATACTAATTTTATGAATAACTCAAAAAGCAATTCTATATATTATTTTGTTAAAAATTTTTTGTAAACAAAATTTTTTTCAAAATTTATTTAAAACAATAAATATATAGTCTTAAAAAAACGCAAATAGAGTAAGTTTAAATGTATTTCAAATTTAAATAAGCTTAAAATAGCTTATACAAAGGGCAGAGCTCCGGAGCTCCCTACGCTTTAAATGGCCGGAGCTCCGGAGCATGATATTGCAGGGTAGGAACATCACTTGTGGATAGGTACGTCCTATTTTTCAGTGGAGCGAACAGCAGAGATAATTCAACGCTTTAGTTCAACAAATTTTCGATCATGAATATCATGAAAGATCATGAATATTTTCATGACTATTTTCGGATGTCTCCTGCTCAACTTGATTATTTGTTTTCGCAGAAAAAAATTTTTTTTTAATTAAACATAAATAATTTTTTTAGATTGTTTAATGACCCGTCATATATCCTATTTTAACCCAAGGCCATGCATCAAATGATATTAAAAACTACACAGCAGAAAAATTCGCAAATATTTTATTACTGCATTAAAATTGCTAATTCGTATTCAAGCTCTTTTTCATACTATGTAATTTAATTTTTTATAAAAAATCACTTGTTTTTTAAAAAAAAAGTTTTTAAGTTTTTCAATAAAACCACAGTATTTTTCGCTTTTTATGCAATGCAAAGGGGTTTTACGCGTTTTTTTCTTAAATCTATAATATTTTTCGTTGATTTTTTTAACAATGCGCGCGTTCCCACGCGTTTTTTTCTTCACAGAGCTGCCTCCGGTGACGGAGTTGTGGATCGACAACAACAGCGGTGGCAATGCCACCGCGAGGTGGCATTGCCACCTCAGTGTGAACCGGGCTTTAGTCATTAAGTTTAACTTTGATAATAATCTTCTAAGTTTTAAGCCCGGTTCACACTGAGGTGGCAATGCCACCGCCACCGGTGGGAATACCACCGGTGGCATTTCCACCGCTAGGTTCACACTGGGGTAGCATTGCCACCGCTGGAGACGCAATGCCGGAATTTCGTTCGTGTGTAGAGCTAAGAAAATTTGCACTTTTTTAGTTTATGATTCTAAATACATTGAAGATAATGATTAATATTCTTCTATTGCTTGCACTTCAAAAAAAATTTAAAAAACTTGCAAAAAAATGGTGGATACTAGTGATGTTCCCCGGAGCTTTGAGCTCCGGAGCAACCCCCGGAGCTCCGGAGTTCTGGTTTTTCATACTTTTTTCCATAAGTCTATTGCATTTTCATTTCTTTCTAACTTTCTACAAAAAACCAAATGGACTTTTACAAAGAAATGGCCTTGGGTTAAAATAGGATATATGACGGGTCATTAAACAATCTAAAAAAATTATTTATGTTTAATTAAAAAGAAAAATTTTTTCTGCGAAAACAAATAATCAAGTTGAGCAGGAGACAATCGAAAATAGTCATGAAAATATTCATGATCTTGCAGTCTCATTTCTTGAACTAAAGCGTTGAATTCTCTCTGCTGTTCGCTCCACTGAAAAATAGGACGTAACTATCCACAAGTGATGTTCCTACCCTGCAATATCATGCTCCGGAGCTCCGGCCATTTAAAGCGTAGGGAGCTCCGGAACTCCGCCTTTTGTATAAGCTATTTTAAGCTTATTTAAATTTAAAATACATTTAAACTTACTCTTATTTGCATTTTTTTGAGCCTCTACTATATTTATTGTTTTAAAATAAATTTTGAAAAAAATTTTTGTTTACAAAAATAATTAACAAAATAATATATAAATTACTCTTCAGTTATTCATAAAATTAGTACAAAAATAAGTCGGAACTCCGGAAATCCGGGGTTTGCTCCGGAGCCGGCAGCTGGAGCCCTGCTCCGGCGCTTCGGAGACGAACTTCCGGGGGGAAAGAAGCGGTAGTATCCACCATGTTTTTCATTTTTTTTAATTTGTGTTTTTTTCGAAGTGCAAGCAATAGAAGAATATCAATCGATATCTTTAATGTATTTAGGAATCAGAAAGTAAAAAAAGGCAGAATTTTCTTAGCTCTACACGCCGAACGGGCCGCCGAGTTGTCTCCAGCGGTGGCAATGCCACCAGTGTGAAGCCTGCATAATCCACTGGTCGCATTCCCACGTGGCGGTGACGTCCCCACTGTGAACCGGGCTTAATTCATACTGGGAGTCTGGGAATTGTGCGTGACGACAAATGTTAAAATTCGATCATATAGCAA
>JASAMX010025446.1:0-33578 GCA_030248175.1 Microlaimidae sp. YZB2_3
TTTATTGATTTTATTTATTGTATTTATGAAAAATAAAGGATTTTCATTTTATTTCATTTTCAAAAAGGTCAAATCTTGAAAAAAATTAGTACGATAGCAAAAATCAAAACTATGTTTCAACAGTGCACCGCACCTTTAAATGTCTGGAGGTTTTCGTAACAATTACTTAAAACTCTGAATTAGAAAAAACGACCAATAAGCTGCAGGCGACAATGAACTTAAACGGAAAAGAAAAGGCACCGTATGCAAACTGTTTTTTACGTGAGATTTATCCATTAAACAGTAAAATATCAGAAATTTAAAGAAAAAATGTTGATCTGTGCAATAGTTCTTTAAACAAAATAATTTCTTAAATCCTATAGAAAAACGAAATGTGAATAAAATATTAAATAGTTGTGTTAAAAATAAAATAATTGGATCATGTGATAACCAATAAATAAAAACAAGGAACGATTTATCATGATTTATTATAAACATATATTCATTATAAACATAATTTCGTTCGTCATTCATCATATGGCAATATTCTGTGCAATCAATTTTTGAAATGCCTTGTTTTCTTTGAAATAAAAAAAACGCGCACAAAAAACAACTCGTATCACAAGTATTATCAACATAAATAACACATTGAAGATAACACCAATTTCAAACAATATAATTAAACCACGTATTAGGAGTATTAAAGTTGAATCCTCTGGTATAACCGTAGATTAAGTCTGGCGACTAAAGGTCGGTTTATATATTCTTTTGGATTTTAAAGGACAAATACAGCGTCAAAACGTCCTTTGGACAAAATCCAAAGGACAGTGTGTTCATACTTTTTTGTCCTTCGGACTTTTCCCTGGAATTTGTCCTTTGGACAAAGTCCGAAAGGACAAATTTTAAATAGCATTCATACTTCGTCCAAACGAAAAAGTGCAACGGACGTTTTGGCTTTTCTAAGTTCGTCCTTTTGACTTTGTCTAAAGGATTGATTTAAGGCGTCTGATTGATAATTATTTTGAATCAAATACAGCGTTTTAGTTGTCAATGAGATTTAGAATTTCATTTTACTCATATTACCCTACTAGTCAGTATGAAATAAGTTAAACAACTACTACCCTACTAAACTTAACATTAAGCTGTATTGGTTGGCTTCCGATTGGAGATTTCTGACTCGCTTTTTGATGAATTAAGAAGAAAGTGTTTGTTTTGTTTGGGATTTTTAAAATCTCTTTTTGTAACAATTAATGAATGAATGTGTATAAGTGTTTTTATCACAGTGCTCAGATCTCAAAGCTTATAATAGCGTATAAGTAACGTTTTGTGAGTTCGAGTTATTGTTGCCCTTTTTATTCGGGTGTATCCCGCTTCATGATACGAGGAATATGTTCTTCTCTATCTGCTTCTCAAAACGGAGTTCAAACTTTCCAGCGGAACCGCTCTCGCGGGGTTCGCAGGAGTTTCCATTTCCAGGAACAGAATGTTTGGGATTCGGGGAATCTAAAGTTTTTCAATTTTGTTTTTGTTGTTGAATTGGTTCGTGTATTGAAATTAGTTTCTCTAGTTTTCCACAGTGCGTGTGAGGTTTTTTGCAATTTCTCCTGATATTTGTCAGGTTTGTGCAAATTCAATGCGATGCCACTGATTTTGACGAAGGTGTCCAAGTAGCAGAGTAAGTTTTTAAGGAATCGGAGGTCTCCCGAAAATGGTGGCGACTGATTCTGGAATGCGGATTTTGGAAGGTGAGGCGGTGATTAAGAAAGTGTGGTACTTTAACTATTCGACTAAAATGAGCCATAGATTCGGATCCCTCAAAAAATAAAAAGGGCAACAATAACTCGAACTCACAAAACGTTACTTATGCGCTATTACAAGTCTTTGAAATGTGAGCACTGTGATAAAAACACTTATACACGGTTCATTTCATTAATTGTGAAAGAAATTTAAAAAATCCAAACAAAACAACACTTTCTACTTAATTCGTTGAAAAGCTAGTTTAGAAATTCCAATTGGAAGCCAACCAATACAGCTTAATGTTGGAGTTCAGTAAGGTAGTAATCGTTTAACTTATTCATACCCACGGAGTAGGGTAACATAACTAAAGAAGAAATTTTAAATCTCATTGACAACTAAAAAACTCTATTTGAAAAAATATTTAAATACCTCTATCATACGCCTATGAATCCCCCCTTTAGATAAAGTCAAAAGGACAAATTTAGAAAAGCCAAAACGTCCGTTGCACTTTTTCGTTTGGACGAAGTATGAATGCTATTTAAAATTTGTCCTTTGGACTTTGTCCAAAGGACAAATTCCAGGGAAAAGTCCAAAGGACGAAAAAGTATGAACACACTGTCCTTTGGATTTTGTCCAAAGGACGTTTTGACGCTGTATTTGTCCTTTAAAATCCAAAAGAATGGTATGAACCAACCTTTAGTCGCCGCCAGACTTAATCTACCGGTATACCAAAGTATTCGTTTTTAATACTCCTAATAGGTGGGTTGTAAATCAATTTGTTTGAAATAATACTTCTGTTTTTTTTACAATGTGTATTTTTATGTGATAATCTTTGTGATGCGAGTTTGTTGTTTTTTTGTGCGCGTTTTTTACTTCTTCAAAAGAAAACAAGGCATTTTACGAAATTTGAGATTCTACAAATATTGCCATATGATGAATGACTGAAACCAAAGCGTGTTTATAATGAATATATGTTTAATAGCAAAATCATAAAGTAGAAATGACCTTGTTTTTTATTGGTTATCCACATGATCCAATTATTTTATTTTTAACACAACTATTTAATATTTTATTCACATTTCGTTTTTCTAGAGGGATTTAAGAAATGATTTCGTTTAAAGAAACTATTGCACAATTACAACATTTTTTCTTAAATTTTCTGACATTTCTACGTTTCTAAATGGATAAATCTCACGTAAAAAACAGTTTGCATACGGTGTCCTTTTATTTGCATAAGCATTTGTCGCCTGCAGCTTATTGGTCGTTTTTTTTAAATTAGGAGTTAAGTAACCTGTTACCAACCTTTCTAGACATTTTAAAGGCGGGCGGCAACTGTCCAAACAGAAGTTCGATTTTTGCTATCGTACTGGAATTTTTTCAAGATTTGACCTTTTCTGAAAATGAAATAAAATGAAAATCCTTTATTTTTCATAAATACAATAAATAAAATCAATAAAGTAGTGATGATTGTTGTTGCTGTCCAATAAAATTTGTTGTGGGGTTTCTTGATGGACTTGAATAATACCATTGACATGAGTCATTTAATTCTTTTTCGTTCCCAGACACTTTACGTCGGAGACATATTTACACAATTAAGTGAAAAATATGCGTGTTTTGTGTTTCACTATACAAGGCTTGCGCATTGTGCAAAACGACATTTCATTGTTTGAAATCAAAAATTCGGTAAACGAATATTTGAGAACTGTTATGATAGAAGATTTTTTTTAATTATATGTATTAGACAAAGATGAATAGGCTTCGAATAAAAAAATTTTGGGACTTGAAACGTTGCTACGATTTAAAAAAGTGAAAGGTCTTGCCCTTCATAGAAATTTTTTGCGATTTTTTTTGGAATTTTATAGTTTTTTAAAATACTGTTTGATAAGTTTTTGCGACTTGTTTGTAATATATTATGTTTTGGTATTGAAATACAAATATAATTATTTTATTATGAATGAATTATATCTGGCTGACCGCGTAAAAGCGTTCGACACGGTAAGCCACTTAAAACTATTGCTTAAATTAAAAGCGTATGGCTTTGATTATGAACTACTTCATGGTTTAAGGAGTTTTTAATCAAAAGGAAACAAAAAACCCGCCGTGGTCACCAGCGGTTTGCCGCAAGGCAGTGTTTTAGGGCCTTTTTTATAATTTACATAAACGACCTACCTGAACGTTTAGGCTACAAAACAAAAGTTAAGCTCTTTGCGGACGATGCAAAGTTGTACAAAATTTTTCTGAAATATGACAATAAACGAAATGAACCCGGTGTATAAGTGCGTTTTCATCACAGTGCTCACATTTCAAAGCTTATAATAGCGCATAAGTAACGTTTTGTGAGTTCGAGTTATTGTTGCCCTTTTTTATTTTCAGGAATCCGAATTTATGGCTCATTTCATCGAATCGCTAAAGTACCACGCTTTTCTTAATCACCGCCTCACCTTCCAAAATCCGCATTCCAGAATCAGTCGCCACCATTTTCGGGAGACCTCCGATTCCTTAAAAACTTTACTCTGCTACTTGGACACCTTCGTCAAAATCAGTGGCATCGCATTGAATTTGCACAAACCTGACAAATATCAGGAGAAACTCCAAAAAACCTCACACGCACTGTGGAAAACTAGAGAAACTAATTTCAATACACCAACCGATTCGACAACAGAGAACGAAATTGAAAACTTTCGATTTCCCGAATCCCAATGGTTATGCCTGAATAGAAACTCCTGCGAAGCCCACGAGGCGGTTTTAATGGGAAGTTTAAACTCCGTTTTAAAACAGATGAGGAAATTTATTCCTCATATTGTTAAACAGAATACACCCAAATAAAAAGTGCAACAATAATTCGAACTCACAAAACGTTACTTATGCGCTATTATGAGCTTTGAGATCTGAGCACTGTGATAAAAACACTTATACACGGTTCATTTCATTAATTGTGAAAAGAAATTTAAAAAATCCAAACAAAACAACACTTTCTACTTAATTCGTCGAAAAAGCGAGTCACAAATTCAGTTTAAGCCAACCAATACAGCTTAATGTTAAGTTTAAGAGGGTAGTAGTTGTTTAACTTATTTCATACTGACTAGTAGGGTAATATGAGTAAAAAGAAATTCTAAATCTCATTGACTTTTAAAACGCTGTATTTGATTCAAAGGTAAATCTCAATCAAGACGCCTTAATCAATCCTTTACACAAAGTCAAAGGTACAAATTCTAGAAAAGCCAAAACGTCCGTTGCACTTTTTCGCTTCTTGGACCAAGTACTCAAGCCCATTGAAAATTTGTCCTTTAAACTCTCTCCGTTGAGTTAGAGTTTTAGGGAAAAGTCCAAAGGACGAAAAAGTATGAACACACTGTCCTTTGGATTTTGTCCAAAGGACGTTTTGACGCTGTATTTGTCCTTTAAAATCCAAAAGAATGGTATGAACCAACCTTTAGTCGCCGCCAGACTTAATCTACCGGTATACCAGAGATTTGACTTTAATACTTCGAATTTTGGAGAATTACCACTTGATTGGAAAATAGCTTTATTAAACTTACTGTTTAAAAAAGGCACTAAAAGCCTAAAAGAAAATTATCGTCCAATTTCACTTACATCTTTTTCTTGTAAACTAATGGAACAGCTTGTCAAAGAAGAACTGCTTGTCTTTTTCCATATCATTTTGTCAAGGTTTCAACATGGTTTTAAGGCAAAAAGTTCTACAATAACACAGCTGTTGGAAACTTTTAATGAGTGGACGCTAGCACTAAAAGACAAATTTCTAATTGATGTCATTTACTTGGATTTTGCCAAGGCCTTTGACACCGTGTCACATCAAAAATTGTTATATAAGCTAGAAAAATATGGTGTTTCTGGTAAATTTTTAAAATGGATAAAAGAATTTTTAGTTGGGCGGGAAATTAAAGTTGTAATTAATAACTCAGTATCCAAATCATTTCCTGTAAGAAGTTCAGTTCCTCAGGGTTCTGTTTTAGGTCCATTTTTGTTCTTGGTATATATTAATGATATTGTTGATTGTGTTAAGTTCTCACAAATTAGACTCTTTGCAGATGATATAAAGTTGTTTGTAAAATCTTCATCTAAAGATTACCACATTCAAACCTTGAGACTTCAGCAAGATTTAGATAGAATACACAGCTGGTCACAAGACTGGCAACTGCAGTTATCTAATCACAAATGTGAAGTTCTTCATATTCGAAATCATAGCAAAGAGTTAATTTGTAAATATAAGCTTGGTAATAACGTACTTGCAACTACAGAATTGGTGCGTGACCTAGGTGTTTATATATCCCATGATCTGAAATTCTCTAAACACTGTGAAATCACAGCAAAAAAAGCTATGAGAGTGACATCACTAATTTTTAGAACATTCAACTCAAACTCTAGAAATAATTTTCTCAGAGCATATAAGTCCTATGTTAGACCAATTCTGGAGTATGCTAGTGCAGTTTGGAACCCTTATTTACAAAAGGATATAAACATTTTGGAAAAAGTGCAACAAAATTTCACTAGGCGTTTGTTTTATAAATGCAAGTTGTTACCTGTTGGTTATGAACATAGACTGAATTACCTAGGTTTAGAAAGATTAAAGGATCGAAGAGACAAAATTGATTTATATGAGTGCTTTAAAATTATACATTGCTTAAACAATTTGCAAACCAATGATTTTTTTAAGTTTAACCTGCAGCCCACCCGTGGTCATCCATTTAAATTGGCAATGGAAGACTGCCGAATTAATGCAAGGAAATTTTCTTTTGCAAATAGGGTTGTTACACCTTGGAACAATCTACTCCCATCTCAAGTAACTGTCGATTCTTTGGATGCATTCAAGAAGAGTTTTGGAACTGACTTAAATAAGCGCTCTTTTTGAGCCTTTAAAGTCATATCAGATAGCTATGTTCATTGATAATTAGTTACAATTGTGATTCATATTGGCGGCAATTAAGTCGCAGATTTGATGTTGTTGATGAAAAAAAAAAGAAAAAGAAAAAATAAACACAATGAAATGATGAAAACAGAAGAATTAAACTATGCATAAACTATGCTTAGTATGATATTAATTCTGTTATCTGATCATTAAAAAAAAAAAATTTTTTTTTAATGATCAGATAACAGAATTAATATTATACTAAGCATAGTCTATCTATGCATAGTTTAATTCTACTGTTACACTAAGTTTTTTTTAATGCCAAATCAACGCCGAATCCTTTTTTTTAATGCCAAATTAAGTCAGATATCCTAAAATGGTGTGTTCTTGAAGAATGCTGATATTTCTGGTTCTTAAAACTGATAATAATTACATATAAATTTTATAGTTGTTATTTAATTTATGTTTCTTTTAAGGAAAATTTTATTGGTGAATAAATATGACCACCACCGAAGAAAAAGGAAAAAACAAACCAGCGAATAACAAAATATCCAAAAAAGTTGACGATGACAAACTGTCGCCGCAAGAAATTGTTGAAGGTTTTCGCCGATTAAGAGATGAACAAAGGAGTTTAATAGGGAAAATTAGTGAACTGGAAGCGGATGCAAATGAACACAAGTAAATAAATTTTAAAAAGAAACCATGTGCCAATAAAAAAAACAATAGACAGACAGGACACTAAAACTTACATTCCCTAACCTCATATATATCGGACTATAGATGAACTCAGTCATTCATTGGGGAGGGGTAGAAAAAACAGATCCTTAGTGCTTTGCTCCCCCCCCCCCCCGAAAAAAAAATTCCAAAACCAACTTTTTTCCTTTCCCATAAAATGTAGAGGTAAAGCGAACACCCATTCCTTAAAATTTGGGGGTCCAAATGTCAAAAAACGCTACTAATGAAGTATTTATAAGATAGCAACTCCTTAAAATTTTGGCATGCATACACGTTAAGAAGGGGCCCCGGGGAAACTGTCTACATATGGTTTTTCATGAGCCCTAGGGGAGAGAGGTAGGGTAGCACACCTGTGCATGGTTTGGAAATGCCCCCCCCCCCCGTTTTATTGGAGGATTTGCCCCCCCCCGTTTTATTGCCCCCCCCCCCTGCCAAAAAATGAAAAAGTACCCTAAAATTATGACGCCATTTTTGACCTATGATGACGCCATCATCGCATTTTTTTTGCAGTTTTTAGCCTATTTCAATGTATTTTAAGCCATTTCAAACCTTTTTTTACATTATTTTCGCTTTTTTTGTCCCTTTTTTCTCTTTTCTCTTCTCTTTTTCTACTTTTTTTCTCTTTTTTTTCTTTCTCCCTGCATCCCCCCCTTTCAAAAAAGTTGCCCCCCGTGCCCCCCGTTTTGGAATTGCCCCCCCCGTTTAAACCCCGGGGGGGGGGGGCAGTGCAAGGTCTGGGGTAGGGTTCACCCCCTAGCCTAGAAATTTTAGACCCCTCTCATAAAATAAAATCAGGGAGGGGTCCCCTTTCTCCGAAAATTATTCTATTTTGACACCTTACTTTCTCTGGAATTCTCAATCCACCCCTTCCCCCCCCCCCTTCAGAGCCAAATTTTGGGTATAAATCTAGGTCAAAATTTACTGTCACAAACACATTTTTGTAGTGCAAACATAGGTAAGAGGGGGGGGGCAGGTTGGGGTCCACCCCCTAGCCTCGAAATTTTGGGACCCCCCTAGACAAAAATCTAGGGCCCCCATCCCCCCCCTTTCCCCCTAATTTCCGAATTTTTTACCCCTGAGTCCTGACCATAGATGAACACGGTCAAAAAGCCAGAGGGGGGGGGGGTGTTTACCCCAGGTAAATGACATTTCAAAATCTAGGAGGGGGGTCCTAGGGGGGGTTAAACCCCCCTAGCTTTCTAAGGGGAATCGACCCAGGGTGGAAGATTTTGAAACCTAGAGAGGGGGTCAGGTGGGGTCCAATTTCCGAAGTAAATTACTTTAAACCATTAAAGGTTTAATAATAGTTTTTTTATAAGATAATACTACTTTTTATTGAATAAAAAGCGATATTTAGGTATAAAAAGAGTGTAAAAACATGAATTTGTGTAAAAAATTCACGTTTTTAGAAGAAAATTTAGTATAAAAAAGTACTTAAAATTTTCTCGAGAGGGAAGGGGGGAGTCAGATTTTAAAATCTAGAGGGAGTCAGGGGTAAAAAATTCAAAAATTTGGGGGAAAGGGGGGCCCCTGGATTTTTTTCTAGGGGGGGGGGGTAAAATTTCGAGGCTAGGGGGGGTGGACCCCCCTAGCCTGACCACGCTGAACCCCCCTTGTTGTGTGTCCTTTGCCAGTGGCCAGGGTTTCCATCAACCCTGGTGTGATCCGTCCGGCACGCTTCTCGCCTTGCTCACCCCCTCTTCCCACTCCCGGAGGAGCTCAGCAACTGCTACGGGGTTTGCCCAAAGGTCCTCTGGTCCCAAGGTCGTGTTAATGTTTATGCATGTGAAAAGATGTTGTGTTGTGTGTATTTGTGTTTTGCATAGCGGGCAGTTTGGTGATGTGTGTTGTGTAGGATTGATTTTTTGTGGGTAGGAGTAGAGGAAAGGAGATTTCCCCGCCCTAAGTTGGGCGAGGGTTCTCCTGACCCCGCGAGGAAGATTTTCTTCCTCGTTGCTTATTGCTGGTGCTTTTGTTTGTAGTATTGGATTTATTAGAGTGTTGTTGATGTGGTTTGTGACTGTGTTTTTGTGGATTTATTGTTTTAGTGCTTTGTAGGTTTTGTTGTGTATGTCTGTTGGAATGTTTGTTGTGTAGTTGTTGTTGTGAAAAATTGTTTGTTTTTTGAGCCTACTGGGTGCAGGTTGTTGTGTTAAATAGTTGAGTGGATTGTTTTGTTTGTGTACATGGGAGCCAATTTTGCTTGTTTTGCATGGAGTTGAATGTGTGTTGCTATTGGGAGCACTTTAGCCTCTGTGTGGATGATGTTTATGTTTGTGTCTGTAGTGTGCCCTGTTGCGACCCTGAGAGCTGTGTTTTGTATTGTTTGTAATTTGTTAATTTGTGTGTGTGATGTTGTGGGGCCCCAGATTGTGCTAGCATACTCGATTATTGGTCGAGTGATGGCCTTGTATGTGTGTGTGAGTGTTTCTTTTGGTTTGCCCCATGATGTTGCTGTAAGTGCATTTATGATTTTGAGTGTTTTGCGAGCTTTGTTGTGTGTATTTGCGATGTGTGTCTTGAATGTAAGCTTGGGGTCGAACGTGAGCCCCAAGATTTTTGGGTTTTTGGTTGTAATGAGTGTTGTGTTGTTTATTTGTAGTGATAATTGTGTGTTGTACTCTGCAGGGTCTGGTGTGAATAGTGTGGATGTTGTTTTGCTTGCATTTAATATGAGTTGGGTTGTTGTCTGTCCATGTTTGTATTGCGTGTAAGTATGGTTGTATTTGTTGTTGTGCTATGTTGTGGTTTAGGTGTGATGCATATATTGTGATGTCGTCTGCATATGTTATGATGTGTACGTTTGGTGGTGGTGTTGGAATGCCTGCAGTGTAGATGTTAAATAGTGTGGGTGATAGACAGGATCCTTGTGGGACTCCTGTTTTTATGAGTTTTTGTTTTGATTTGTGATTGTTGTATGTGGCGTATGCTTTGTGGCCTTTGATGTAATTGTTTATGAATTTTGTAATTGTTGTTGGTATTTGTGTTTGTGCGAGTTTGTGTATGAGTTTGTGGTGATTGACAGTGTCGAAAGCTTTGGACATGTCCAGAGCTACAACGACTGTGCGCCCCCCTTGTTCATCTATGGTCCTGACTCTCCCCCCCTAGAATTCGAAATCTGACCCCCTCTTCCTCCTCTGGAAAATTTTAGGTACTTTTACTTTTAGCTAGGGGGGTCCGGACCCCCCTGAGACCATACATGGGCAAATTGGTCCGGGGTGAAGAGGGGTTAAACCCCAAATTAGGGGAAAAACTGAGAAACGCAAAAAACCCATACCGTTTTTTTCTGGCGTGCGTTTTACCCATATCGTTTTTTGATTTTAAAGAAAAATAGATAAAAAACGCTAATTTTAGGCCAAAAAGCCTTCTTTATTGCATTTTTGAGCATTTTACTGTTTAAAACATTTATTTTGACCTCAAAACTTAAGTTTGGAGGCAGTTAGAAGTTATTTTAAAGACATTTTTTTTCTTCATTTTTCCGAAATTGGGAGGGGGTTAACCGTTTCTCTCCCCCCACTTCTGAGTCGGAGGGGGGGATTTGACCCCCCTTCTCAGAATTAGGGGCGTTAACCCCCCAACCCCCCATGCCCATGTATGTCTGGAACCCTCCTCCTAGAATTCAAAATTCAATTTACCCCGGGTAACCACCCACCACCCTAGCTTCCAGGACCGTTCTCACTTATGAGTGCAAAACAGTACTTTTGTACCCTTTTTATAGACAAAAAGCCTTTTTTGTGTATAAAATTTTATATTACTGCTAAAAAACTTGATTCGATGATTTAAAATTACTTTGTTTGGAAACCGAACCCTTCCTGACCCCCTCTAAATTTCAAACTGGCCTATCCCGGGTCGATCCTCCGCTCTGAAAGGTTGAGGGGTACGGACCCCCCTCCTACTTTTTAAAGGGCCATTTGCCCAGCGTAGCCATCCCCCTGGCTTGCCGGTCCATGCTCATGTATGATGGAAAATCGGGGCTAAAGGATCAGACGTTTACACCTCATTTAAGGCCATAGATCAGCTTTAATCGGGATTTTTAGGGGGAGGTAAGACCCCCAACCCCTCTTGCCCACCTATGGGCATGGGAGTGATTAGGGGGTTGACCGTTGACCTACCCCCTTTGCACTTAGAAGCATACATGTTTTTGGTCAGGTCCGCTAGGGCGGGGTCCACCCCCGGGTGGAAGGCCAAAATTTTTTAGGGGCCTTTTAGGGGGGTTTAGTTTAGGTCTAGGGGGGAGCGGATCCCCCTGGCTTTTTAGTAGGTGGAACCCGGGTGCGAGATTTTAAATTTAGGGGGGAGGGTCAGGGTGCTCCGATTTTTTTACAAAGTTTTTTAAATCAGTAATTTAAGTGTTTTTAGGTCTAATATCGAATTTTATATACTAAAACAGCCTATTTAGGCCTAAAAAGTGGATTTAAACACCGTTTTTAACTAAAAAAAAACAGTGTTTTGACAGAATAAAGAAAAAATTAAACTTTTAAATTGGTCGGGAGGGGGGTTAGGCGGGATCGCTCTAGAGTTTTGGGGAAAGGGGGCCTTTATTTTTTAGGGGGGGGGGGTCCGAAATTTCGGCTCTGGGGGGTGGACCCCTCTGTTTCCCCGCCCCCGAAAAACACCTATGCTTAGAAGTGGAAGGGGGATAGCTAACCCCCCCCCAATTTTATAAAAATTAGAAAAAAATGCTCTCGAAATGATTTTAAGGTGCTACTAAACTCTTAAGTTTTAAGGTCAAAACGAGTGTTTCAAGCGATAAAAGTTTAAAATGCAGTTAAAAAAAAGCTTTTTGAACTAAATTTAGCTTTTTTGACTTTTTTTCCTTCAAAATCTAAAACGATATGGGTAAAATTCACATCAGAAAAAAAACCATATAGGTAAGGTAAAATGCGTTATTCGGATTTTAACCATAAGTGGTTTAACCACAGCCTTCCGGATTTTTTTTTTTTGGGAGGGGAATATTTTTTTTCCGACCCCCGAAATTTGGGAAGGGGGTGTCCCAAAATGTTTTTTCGGGTATGCCTCAAATACCCGATTTTTAGCGTTTTTAGTATTAGACCCCCCAAATTTTAGGGGGGGTTGTCGGCTATAATCGGGATTTTGGGGGGGGGGGTATGTATAACCCCCCACAACCCCCCTGCCCACCTATGATTTTAATCCCCCTTTCAAAAATTCAAACCCTTTTCCACTCCGGTGTCCGGGCCAACTTGCCTATGTATGTCCACCCTACAAAACCACCACCGGAGACCCCAAACCTACAAAGAAACAAGACACCACACCAGCCAAAACACCAAAAATCAAATTTCAAGCAAATTCATATCATATTTTTAATAAAATTTAGAGCTTAAAAACATTATCATTTCAATAATATTTAAGTTAATACAAAAAATGTGTGAAGTGAAAACACTAATTTTATGCAAAAAATTTTGTGAAAACACAAATTCTATATTAATAATAAAAGCTTCATTTTAAGCTTGTTTGTAACTAACTTTATACTTTATTTTACCCCCACACTGTGTAGTTAATACTTATTTTAGGCTAGTGATAGAGACTTTAGAAGAAGTGGAGGGATCAAGAAAGTGCTTTCGGTTGGTTACCGGTGTCCTTGTAGAAAGAAAGGTGGACGAAGTCTTGCCCGCTCTAAAAAAGAATGTTGAATCAGTAAGAAATATATTTGTTTTAAACTAATCGCACACCGGTGAACGATGAAAAATGCCCTGCCCACCGCTCCCTTTTTTGACCTATTTTTGCAACATTTTTGCAGTTTTTAACTTATTGTAACTTAATTTAAGCCATCTTAGACTTTTTTAACTTCAAGTTCAGTTTTTTGTCCTTTTTTCTTTTTCTCCCTGTACTTTTGTCTTTTTTCTTTTTGGTTTTTCTCTCCTGCATGGCCTTCCGCCTTTTATTTCGCATTCCCGTTTCGAAAAAATCCCCCCGTTCCCCCTATTTTGGTGGAAATGCCCCTCGTTAAAACCAGGGGATAGTGCACAAGCCTGTGACCGTTATTTTTTGGCTTTTAAAAATAAAAATACACAAAGGGTTATAAACTTTTCTAGGTTAACAAAACATTGCACAATTAAGATGAAAGCGGTAAATCTAAGAGCGCTGTTTGTTATGCGTACAAGACAAGCATACACCCTATCGTTTTTTCCTGAGTTAATTTTAACTACATAGATTTTTTTCGACTTTAAAGACAAAATAATTTTTAAAAAATGTTAATTTTGGTTAAAAAGCCCTTTTACGACATTTTTATTCTTGAAATTTTTAAAATAAAGGGTTAGGTCGTGTCGTGAGTGGGAGTTAATTTTACTAAAATATCATACTAACCACCTCACTCCTTAGTAGTGGGATAAATCCTCCTTTCACAAGAATTTCGGAAGGCTGTTGCCACCAAACTCCTTCCTACGCCCACCAGCTCCGCCCCGTGCCCATAGATGAACAAGGGGGGTAGGGAGGGGTCCACCACCCCCCTAGCCTCGAAATTTTGAGGCTCCCCTAGAAAAAATCCAGACAACATCAATAAAAAAACGGCTTGTATTCATTTGAACAAAAAATTTTTGCTTCACTTTTTTTATCTTTTATTTTTTTTTTGTTGCACACCCAAACTAAACTAGCAGTGCTAAAATAAACGCAGTACGAATAAAGCAATATTGAGGGCAAAAAAATTCGCAGTTTTGCGAAAAGAAACCTAACTCTGTGTTAAAATCACAGCGCGGGAAAACTATCGCAAAACGGCAGATTTTTGCCAGAAAAGTCGCACAAACTCGCACATGTGCGATTTTTCTAGCAAAATTTGGGTCAAAAAATTTAGTTGGTAGTCGGACATTCTCTTGTTAAAAAGTCTTGTATAACTCACTACCGTATTCTCCTCCACTCTCTGTAAGACAAATGAATGCTAATATCTGTTTTTATACCAATTAAAAAAGTTTTAATAAAAAATTTAGATTAATTTGCTTGTTGAAAATCTGAAGAAGCAGATAGTTGCAAAAGGACAAGAAATAAATAGCTATCGAGAAAAACATAACATACGAATACAAGGGGAGGACGATAGCCCCGACACCGCCTCCAAAACTGAAAAGAGCCAATCAGGCAACTCTGTTTCGGAAAAAGATGGAGATTCGTCAGTATCATCCGGAGTGCTATTGGACCACAAAGACACGTCTTGAGTCACGTGCTCGCGATTTAACAGCCAGAAAAAATCATTTCGTCCGGGTATATGGATTTAAGGAATTGAAAGCAGTGGAATATTGCGTTAATTTAAAATCTGAAATTTTCAAAATTAGTAAGTCGCAACTCATGTGCAACTTCATTTCATCTATTATTGCTAAAATTCATATACCCAACGATTTTGTTTCCGTAATTTGTAAATTAAACCCTTATTATTGTACTATGAAAGTCCACATTGGAAACTATGTCGCTAAGAAGTTGATGGTTAAAAATATCCGTCCAAATGAAAGTAATGATAGGATTTTATTTGTTGGTTTTTCAACTGACGTGTTGATTGTTTTGTTTATATTATGCACCCTTTACTTATACTTTGAAAAGTGTGTGAAATAAAAGTTTATGTAAGAAAACAAATGGTACCGTGCTATTCATAAAACTTTCTATTTGGACTGGGTCTGTTTTTACGCAGACCGGTCTGCGTAAAAAACGGTCGCAGTCCATTTTAATTATTGGAAAGTGGACTGGGTCCGTTTTGATCATCGGAAAGGTGGACTGGGTCCGTTTTTATCATCGGAAAGGTCCGTTTTTGTTATCGGAAAAGTGGACTGGTTCCATTTTTTGGACCCAGTCCACTTTCCGATGATCGAAACGGACCCAGACCTAAGTGGGCCGGGTCCAAAAGTTTTATGAATAACATAGGTAGTCTAGTCTTATAAAAAACAAATTAATGAAAATTAAGTACTTTGTATTGAGGATGTGACATGTGACGCACTGTAAGATAAATAAGAAAATATTAATTCGCAAAATTGAGCAAAACATTAATGTTATTCACCTACAATGCATATTGACAGATATAAACAAAACAGGTATTTTTTAAAACTTGGTTAAAGTTAAAGTAGACGGATAATTTTGAAATGCTATGTAGTCACATATTCCAACTAAAATGTTTGTTTGATCGTTAAAATTGACAACGTAGTAAAACGGCTGTTTTTGAATAAAATACATAATAAATAAAAGTAAAAAAGGAATAAAATTACATTTTAGTTGGTATTAACTCGATCAATTGGTAAGATTGCTATGCTTTTGTTATTTTTGTGTTAATGTTTTTAATTACACAATAAAATTTTATTTTTAGTCTAAATATTTTTACTGATAATTAAGATGGCAGCTTTACGTGTCACGTGTCGTTATATTTTTTGCATTCTAAAGTTCTGTACAAAAATAAAATTCATAAAATTAGTACAAAAAATAGGGCAGAGCTCGAACACTCACTAGTGCACATAGGTGGACAGGGGGGTTATAGCCCCTCAAAAAAAATCCTAATAACTGCCGACACTGCCCCTAAAATTTGAGAGTACCCCCGACACCTCCCACCTAAAATTTGGGGGCCCCAGTACTAAAAACGCTAAAAATGGGCTATTGGAGCTGGAGGTATACTTTTGGGACAAAACAATTATATTTTTGTCGCAAAAGAATTTTTTGGGGCACCCCCAAATTTGGGGGATCGGGTATATCCTCCCCCCCCCCTCGAAATCCGGGAAACTGCCCCACCTATGCTAGTGAACACTGCTAAACACAGCGGAAAGACTGCTGGTATCATTATAAATCTACGAAGAGTCTTAAATTATGGGTGTGAAATTGTTTTCGCTCCCTACTAAATTGTCTTTGTACCTAGTTTTTGCATAATCTTTAACGGAGATATGCAATACGTAACAAAATGTCCGTATACTACTAATGTTTCTCCTACCCCCTAATATCATGCTCCGGAGCTCCGGCCATTTTAAAGGAAGAGAGCTCCGGAGCTTTGCCTCTTAAATGAGCGCTTTAAAGCGTATTAAGCATAAAATAAAATTTTAAACAACTTCATTTTGTATTTGTAGGACTATTTTTTATTGATTTAACTCGTTACCGTAATTGCCTTTTCCTCGGCTATAACCGTGAAACTTTCGTGAGACCTATGTCATACTTCCGTCATACATAATTTTTTGCGCAAGTAGTGCCCAGTGAGCGAGCAAATTGAAATGGTTAAAACGGTACGGTGGCAATATGCAGATTTTTGTCACGGATACAGTATTAGGTAGGATATTTCATGTTGCAAAAATTTTGCATATTGCTACCGTACAGCTTTAGCTATTTCAATTTAATCGCTCACTGGGCACTATTCGCGCACAAAAAATTATATGTGCTGGAAGTAGGGTAACTGACTTAATTTTGGCCACCTTTTCTTATTTTTTGAATAAGTTTTTTCTGGTTTTTTCAATCAAGCCAAAATTTGGCCTAAAAATCAAACAATAGCTATATTTGTTATTCCAGTGCAAAATTTGAATATTTCTGTTACACTTAAAAATCAATGAAGGTTTAAACTTTTTTAAGTGGCCGAAGTTAAGGCGCGTGCCATTTATTTCGGCCACCTACAAAAACTGGCCATAACTATTGCTTAAACGAACAATAAAAATTTCCTAAAGGTTGCAAATTTACCCTTAGGTATTGTTCTCGGTACATATAACCTAATTTTTCCCGTTTGCGAACTTTAATAGTTATTAGCAAGACTTTAAATAGTTATGTCAAAACCTTAAAAAAAAACAAGTTTTAATAATTTGTATTTTTTGTTCAATTTTAATTTTAACGTTAAAACAAAGTCAAACGAGCAAAAAAATTCGTTATAAATACGGTAGTACACTGATATTTAAAAACAATAAAAAACGGCAGGTTCTTTCACCTAAATTTTCAGGTGGCGAAATTAACGGAATCTTAAAATGCGCAGTTAGTTAAATGCATTGCAAAATGATTTTGAAGAAAATATCAAAACATCAAAATTAACAACTTTGAGCCTTAAATAGAAGATATTTTAAGGTTATATATTGCTTCGTTCTAAATTTGATGCAGTTTAAACACAAAGCAAAAATTAGGAAAATCACAAAAAATTCACTTTTTGTATGAAAATGTTGATAATGTAGAATAACAAAAATAAAAAACTTTTGCAAAAACACTTTATTCAACATTAATCCAGTTATTTTTGTGCTAGTTCTTTTGTGTTTTAAAAATAAGTCAATTTTCTAACACCCTAAATTGGTGGCCGAAATTAAGACGTGGCCGAAATTAAGTCAGTTACCCTACGACCTAAGTCATGCGAAAAGTTTACCGCGGTAAGGCTTACGTACGACATTTGTCATACGAAAATACCACCACCGTGAGACGAAGGTATTACCTTTGTCGTACGAACGTTTCACGGTTGTAAAGGCCTTCACGGCAACGGGTTAAGTAAATTTCGAAAAATTTAATTTTCAAAAAATTTTTTGACAAAATTCATGCCATCACTGTTTAATTTTTATGAAATTATAGTCTAAACAAAAATGATGCGGTGCGGACTGGTGACAAAACGCGAACTTTAAAAGATTATATCTCCATAACGCGAGGTAGAATATGTACGGGACATATATCAGAGCATGGCTCAGATTTTCGGATGTCTTTTGAAAAGGTTAAAAAATTTTTTTTTCTATAACGTCATCAGTACGGCTGATAAAGTAAAAAAAACCTGGTCCCAAAAAAAAACAAAACTTTTTTATTAGTACGAGATAAAAAACGCCGCTTAATATGCTGTTAAAACATACTTTTTACGTTTTTTCTGAAAGTTTGAACGAAATCGGCTCCCTCAATTTTTTTTTATAATGCGTTGAAAGCGCGCGGTTTTCTCGATTTTTCGCCAAATTAATACACTGCAAAAAAGATAGCTTTTGTTTGGGTAGAGGAACTTACCTCCGCCGAAAAAACCCCGGAACTTACCTCCGATTTTTTCCCTCTGTCGCGCAAGTCGGAACTTAACTCCAATAGCCGCGCAACCTCGGAACGTACCTCCGGAAATCAGCCTCCTTTCTTATTCCTCTTTCTTCGTCTATTGTTTTGGATTAACTCGTTTGTTTTCTCAACTCCCTATTGTGAAACTTGATTGAAAGGTCATTTAATTGTGACAATTTATGATATAGATAAATAGATTTAAACATTTTAAAGTTGCAGATATTAGTAAATTAAAAATATTTTATTTAGGTGCAAATATAAAATAAATTCTGATCAAACAAATATAGGGTAACTGACTTAATTTCGGCCACCTTTTTTTATTTTTTCGAATAAGTTTTTCCTAGCACTTCCAATTGAGCCAGGATTCGGTCTAAAAATCAAACGACAGTTATTTTTGTTATTCCAGTGCAAAATTTAAAAATTTCAGTGACACTTAAAAAATATTGGAGGTTTAAACTTTGTTTTTATAGTGGCCGAAGTTAAGGCGTGTGCCATTAACTTCGGCCACCTAGAAAAAACTGGCTATAACTATTGCTAAAACGAACGATAAATATTTTAAAAAGTTGAAAATTTATCCTTAGGTATTGTTCTTGGTACATATAACTTAATTTTTTCCGGTTTGCAAACTTTTATAGCTATTAGCAAGACTTTAAATAATTATGTAAAAACCTTAAAAAACACAAGTTTTAATAACACGTGTTTTTCATTGAATTTTTGTGGTGTGAAAAAATATTTCAACATCAAATGGCTTTTGTTACAGCCAGCCAACTTTAAAGAAAGCCTGGTAAAAATTTTATTTCGCTCTATTAAGTTTTTTTATATTTTTAAAATAAAAATTACAAAAAAAAACAAAATCCGCCTTAATTTCGGCCACCTTTTATGTTTTAAAAAAACAAAAACAAAAACCTAAAACACAAAAAAAACGATTACATAACCCAAAATCATCAACTTTAAGGATAAACAAAACGTTAAAAAAGTTAAGGAGTGGTATAATTCCACACCAACCCTTGCCTATCTTTGATTTTTAATATCTGACTGCATTCCTCCGCCAAGAAAATAACCTGAGTTTTTTTACTGCATTTCAATAGTCTTTGAGAAATTCATCTACCGGTTTTTGATAGTTCAAACCTAGTTAATTGGAAGTTGGATTACTCCAGCCCGCACAGATGTTTACTACGAAATTCTTATGAATGCATCCCTCCGCCAAAAGAAATAACCTGACATTTTACCGTGTTTTAATTTACGTTCACAACTTTTTGAAATATTGGTACTCTGTATCGTGGTAACTGGTGGGTTAGATACTTGGATGGGGGAAACTCCATTGACATTGATTTTTACTATTTTCAGCATATGACTGCATCCCTCCGCCAAGAAAATAACCTGACTTTTTTTATTGTGTTTCTATATTATTTTTAAGAAATTCCTTCCAGTCTATTCATAATTTAATACAACATGGTAAATTATGTGTTATGAAACCCCACCCGTACATATGATGGTGCAAATAGTGTTAAACAGGTTCTTTCACGTGAATTTTAAGGTGACCGAAATTAACGGAATCCTAAAATGCGCAGTTAATTAAACGCATTGCAAAGTGATTTTAAAGAAAATATCAAAACATGAAAATTTACAATTTTGAACTTTAAATAGAACTTATTTTAAAATTCTAAAGTGCTTCGTTCTAAATTTGATGCAGTTTAAACACAAAGCAAAAATCCAGAAAATCACAAAAATCACTTTTTGTATGAAAATGTTGATAATGCAGAATAACACAAATAAAAAGCTTTTGCAAATACAGTTTATTCAACAATTTTTATTTACAACAATTTTACAACAAATACGACAATTTTTATTTTTGGCTTTAAAAACGTCAAATAACAAAGTCAAACGAGCAAAAAAATTCTTTATAAATACGGTAGTACAACGATATTTAAAAACAGCAAAAAACGGCAAGTTTTTTCACCTAAATTTTCAGGTGGCCGAAATTAACGGAATCTTAAATCAACACTTTTTGTATGAAAATGTTGATAATGTAGAATAATAAAAATTAAAAACTCTTGGAAAACATTTTATTCAACATTCATCCATTTACTTTTGTGCTAGTTCTTTTGTGTTTTAAAAATAAGCCGATTTTCTAACACCCTGAATTGGTGGCCGAAATTAAGATGTGGCCGAAATTAAGTCAGTTACCCTAATCATTGCATTACAACATTTTAAACAAATTTTAAAACCATACAAAACAAAAAACGATTGTAGATTTTTGTGCAAATTTAAATAAAATAATTTTTTTAAATATTTACAAAATTTACAAAACAAATTTATCTGTTAAAAAATTTTAATGCTGTAGGAGATTTTTTTAATTTTATAATAATGTTTTAAATTAGGATTAAAGTATTATTAGTTGAAATAAAATAAATATAACCAACTTAATTTACAAAAAAAGGCTAACATACTTCAACACGGTAGTTTCCAACTACCAATAAAATATTTAATAGTTAAACAATTTTGCAAAGTGCTTAAATTTTTACAAAATTCTTGTAAACAAAAAAAAAACAAAACGTTGTGATTTTAATCAATTTTACAATATTGTATCAACAATAGCGCCATAAATTTCTTAGCGTTGTCCCAGCAAAAGGCCGATATGACCCAAAAAAACCTTTCAATGTGGACATAATCAGCCGCACCTTCATGTGGATTCATGTGATACTGAAATTGGTCACAAATTTTATTTAAACAACAGACCCATCAGTCAACAGACCCATCATCAACCAGCAGTCTCAAAACAAAAATTTTAGGGAAAAAATGTAAATTTTATGAAAAGTAAATTAAATAATTTTTTGAAATACAAATTGTTACGAATTTTTTTAATAATTTTATTTTCAGATACGCTTTTAAAAGGTTAAGGTGGATATAAATTTATTATCTTATTAATTACGCATCTCCAAAAATTTATTAATATTTTATTAATATCTCGACATTAATAATTTAACTTGTTAATATCTCAACATTTAAAGCTTGCCTGTAAATGAACTTTGGCTTGTTGAATTCGTTCATCGAGATGTACATAGACCGGATTTTGAGGTGTTGGAATGAAGTTAACATTGTTTACTGTATTTTCTGCATTAATGTTGTTGATAATTAATAATTTTTGATTTTTTATGTGCACTGAAGAATAACCTTAGGTAATTTACTAACTATAATTGTTTAACTCCTGTTTTGTTCAGCGTGCTTACTCCAAGATTAAATCCCTATTAAATAATAAATGCACTTCGTATTTAGAATATTTAATGGCTTTTTAATTTTGTTTATTATTTATATGCACAATGCACATATACAAATAGGTGTAACTAAAAAGAAAAAAATATAGGATTTAATTCTTGCGTATAAGGAATTTATTATTTCAACTCGTAAACTAGAAAACTACATTAAATTAAAATTGAAAATAGTATTCTTGTTTTAATTTTTATTATGTAGTGTTAATGTTCTATTATGCAGTGTTTTGAACATTTTATTAAAATATCACAAATATAATGTAAATCGCCTCCACTCGACGCACCTTTTTTCTTTCGGTTGGTTAAAAACAAGGCAATCGGAGGTAAGTTCCTCCCTATCGGAGGTAACGGAGGTAATTTCCTCCCTAGCGGAGGTAACGGAGGTAAGTTCCGACTTTTTGGAGGTCATCGGAGGTAAGTTCCTCTCCTACCAGAGGTCATCGGAGGTAAGTTCCATGAACCTTTTGTTTTGCTTCCTGCTTGACGTGTATACGTTTTTGATCATATTGTATATATCAAATGTCCGCCGTTTTTTATTCCTTACTTTTGACCTTAAATTTTTTTTTTGGGGGGGGGGTTTGACCCCCCGGGGGCTAGGGGGTCAAACACATGCAGAAAAATTTTTTAAAATTTTTTTTTCAAAACCGTAGAAAATGTAAAATTTATCACATATAACGAATTTTGATATATCGTTTGTGTAAAAAAACCTAATATTAAGCTTACAATTAGCTGTAAAAAATGACGAATTTAAAATTGGGAAGCATTCCAAGCCCGTATGCTGGCAGCAGCAACTCTTTAAATTAAAAACTTTTCCAAAAAAATAAGCCTTAAAAGTTTATTTTTTTCGAATTTCCAGGTTATTTGGTTGGAAGAAGATATTTTCAAAGTTGAAATACTACTACAAAATTGCCAAATATCGCAGCTAAAAAAATGCTCTTTTTGTAAGTTTTTTCTTGTGTGCAAACATGTTTCTCCGTTCGTCAACACAAAAACAAATTTCTAATAACTATGTCTCCCAAATTTTGCCAATATCCAAATGTAATTTTTTTAAGTAATGCTATTTTTCGTATAAAAACGTTTGAATCAGCGATCTGGTCTGCATTGCGTTATTTTAATTGCGGAAGAGCCAATAAAAATCATAAATTATGACGTAATGACAAAAATTTGCATAGCGGAAGGAAGTATTTTCGAGTTTTAACAAAAATTTATTTTGCGTTTTCATTGATTTTTTTGAACCACTTTTTAATATTTTAAATCAAAATAATAGAAAAAAATTTAAAACTAATCTTCTAAAGTTTATTATTCTTGCGAAACTTTTAAATTTAGAAATTTGCTGCTACAATCATACGGGCTTGGAATGCTTCTAAATTTTAAATTCGTCATTTTTGACAGCTAATTGCAAGCTTAATACTAGGTTTTTTTACACAAACGATATATTAAAATTCTTCATATGTGATAAATTTTACATTTTTAATAGTTTTGAAGAAAAAAAATTTTGGCATTTGTGTTTGGCCCCCCCCAGTCCCCGGGGAATCAACCCTCAAAAAAAATTTTAAGGTCAAAAGTAAGGAATAAAAAATGGCGGACATTTGATATATAACAATATAATCAAAATCGTACACACGTCGAGCAGGAAGCAAAACAAAAGCTATCTTTTTGCAGTGTATTAATTTGGCAAAAAATCGCGAAATCGCGCGCTTTCAACGCTTTATAAAAAAAATTTAGGTGAGCCGATTTCGCTCAAATTTAGAAAAAATTTAAAAAATTTAGAAAAAAAACTCGAAAAAGTATGTTTTAACAGCATATTATGCGGCGTTTTTTTATCTCGTAGTAATAAAAAAGTTTTTTTTTGGGACCAGGTTTTTCTCACCGCATCAGCCGTAGTGATGACGTCATAGAAAAAAAAATTACTAACCTTTTCAAAAAAATAGCCAAAAGTCTGAGCTATGCTGCGATATATGTCCCGTATTTATTCTACCTTGCGTTATGGAGATATGACCTTTTAAAGTTCAAGTTTTGTCGCCAATCTGCATCATTTTTGTACAAACTAGTATAAAAATAGGGCGGAGCTCCGCTCCAGAGCTTGAAGATACGGGCAAAATCACAACCGTATTATATCGAGGAGGCTGTTTTATATTCATATCGTCACCAAGGCACAAAGACTCGCAATCAGTTCACAATCAACATGATTCTGACTCTTACTTAACGTTTATATAATTTCTACGTAAAAAGAATAAAAAAAGTCACAGTTTTTCGACGATTCCGAGTCTTTGATTATCATTGTAACGACAATTTTTGGTTTTAACCATACATGGGCACGGAGGGGGAAATTGAGGGGGTTAACCCTCCCCCCAAATTCTGAGAAGGGGGTTTAGTTTAACCCCCCCCCCCCACTCAGAAGTGGGGGGGGAGAAAAGGTTAACCCCCCAATTTTGAAAAAAAATGAAGAAAAAAATGTCTTTAAAATGACTTCTAACTGCCTCCAAACTTAAGTTTTAAGGTCAAAATGAATGTTTTAAGCAATAAAAAGCTCAAATATGCAATAAAAAAGGGATTTTTGACCTAAAATTAGCGTTTTTTTACCAATTTTTCTTTCAAAATCGAAAAACGATATTGGTATAATGCACTCCAGAAAAAAAAAAACAATATGGGTATTTTTCGTTTCTAGGATTTTAACCCCCCCCCCCCCACCCTAATTTGAGGTTTAACTCCCCCCACTCCGGACCAACTTGCCCATGTATGGTTTTTAACCCAACATTTCGGTTTTTAAAACGACCAAATGGACATGGAAAAACATCCTCAACTCCCCAGCAGATGCCTTTCCGTCGGTCCCGGAAGTGAAATGAAATTGAAAGTGGACGAGGCTTTGTTGAATATCCACGTTCCCCAACCTTTCCTTGGGGAATACAGCTTTTGGGCTCAGTCTACGGAGTGTTTTAAAGTATGTTTTCTTCAGTTTATTCATCGTTATTTGAAAGCGTTTTTCAGACTTCGCTTCAGCTATTTTATTGTTGAAGCTCGGCTCTGTGAAAAGTCTATTGCAATTAGAATCATCCTAACGGAAATTCCTAATAAAACTAGTCACAGGTTGGATCTATACACCTCCCCATAGGTGTTTTTTGGGGGGACAGAGGTGTCCACCCCCCCCCCTAAAGGCAAAAATTTAGACCCCCTAGAAAAAATCCAGGAGCCCCCCTTCCCCTCAAAGCTCGAAAGCGGTTCGGCCTGACCCCCCTAGTGAGGCTGACCCCCCTCCTTTCCCCCCTCCCGACAAATTTGGAAGTATATTTTTTTATTTACTGTCAAAAACACGGTTTTTTAGTTAAAAACAGTGTTTAAATACACTTTAGGCCTAAATAGGCGGTTTTAGTACATAAAATTCAATATTAGACATAAAACACATAAATTATTATTCCCTGTGACATATTGTGTTCCTCCCGTTAAAACTCAAAGTGCAAGCGTTAATAAAGGGCCATTGTCTTTCCCCTTTCAGTGTCCGGCCTATGGTGTAATGGATAGCACGCCAGAGTCGACTTTGGAGGTTACGGTGTCAATTCCTGTATCGGCCAAATTTTCAATAAATTTGGCTGTCTAAATTTTTCAGCGCCTGGTTATTTTCGCTTCTACTTTAGGTCGTCACATATTTGGTGGCCGGGCAATGAAAATAGAAAGATAATCGCCTTTTATTAACGCTTGCACTTTGAGTTTTCACGGGAGGGACACAATGTGTCACACATCCATGGGTCCCTGGTTTGAATCCAGGTCGTCGGACCAAAATGTAACGTCCGGAAATGTGAGGCCGAATAAATCGAGATTTTGAAAGAAAGATTGCAAACATATTTGCTATTTTTAGCTTTTTGGCTGAAAAATGAACGATAAAAAACCATATTTGTTATTTTTAGCTTTTTGGCTGAAAAATCAGCGATACAGGACTTGAACCTGTAATCTCCAGCCTCAGTAGCTCATTGACTGACGTGCTGCGTTACACCATCGCTCGACAGTGTTACATTACAACTCATATTTATAAGGCGTCATATTTCTGAAACATCAACACAACGGGAGTTGTGACAGCCCCCGGATCTTTTTCTATGGGGCGTCCGAAATTTTGGCTCCAGGGGGAGGGGTGGACCTGTCTGTCCCCCCCACAACGCTACATGGTGATAATATTGATATTTGTAAATATTGTTATATGTAGTATTTGGTTGTTCAGTTAGTGCTTAGTAACATCGGCCTTGCGTATCGTGTTTTATGCAAAATAAGTAAACTTTAAATATTTCAGTTTTAATGCCAGACAGTCATAGATGAACAAGGGGGGGGGGTAGGGTGGGGTCCACCTTCCCCCTAGCTTCGAAATTTTAGGGCCCCCTCCCCCCAAATTCTCAAATTTTTTACCCCTGACCCTGACCCCCCTCTAGATTTTGAAATCTGACCCCCCACCTCCCCTCTCGAGAAAATTTTAAGTACTTTTTTATACTAAATTTTATTCCAAAACGTGAATTTTTAAAAAAAATTAATGTTTTTACACTTTTTTATGATTGAATATCGCTTTTTATTCAATAAAATGTAGTATTATCTTCTAAAAAAAACTATTATTAAATCTTTAATGGTTTAAAAATATTTTGCTTCGGAAATTGGACCCCACCTGACCCCATAGATGAGAACGGTCGGGGAAGCTAGGGGGGGTGGTTACCCAGGGTAAATCGAATTTTGAATTCTAGGAGGGGGATATCAGAAGGGTCTGGACTCCCCCTAGCTTTTTAGGGGGGGGGGTCGACCCGGGGTGAAAACTTTGAAATTTAGAGGGGAGGTAGGTGGGGTCCGGTGTCTAAAGCAAAACAGTTTTAAACCATAATAACTTTAATAATTGTTCTTTTTATGGGATAATACTACATTTTATTGAATAAAGAGCGATATTCTGGTATAAAAAGGGTGTTAAAGCTTGAATATGTGATAAAAATTCACGTTTTTAGAAGAAAATTTAGTATAAAAAAAGTACCTAAAAATTTCCCGAGGGGGGGGGGTCAGATTTCAAATTCTAGAAGGGGATCAGGGGTAAAAAATTTGGAAATTTGGGGGAAAGGGGGGCCCCTAGATTTTCGTCTAGGGGGGGTCCCAAAATTTCGATGCTAGGTGAGGGGAGGTGGAGCCCACCCTACCCCGCCCCTTTCTCATCTAAGCCTGACCCCCTCTAGGTTTCAAAATCTTCCACCCCAGGTCGACCCCCTAGAAAGCTAGGGGGAAGGGTTCGACCCCCCCCTAGGACCCCTCTCCTAGATTTTGAACTGTCATTTACCCGAGGTAAACACCTCCCCCTTAGTTTTTTGACCGTGTTCATCTATGCTTTGCAGACAGTGCGTTTTTATAACAAAAAAATCACTCTGTTGGTTCAAAGGAAGGAGGAGCTAACCCCGAATTCTTACCGCATCGTTTTTTTAATTGCATTTTACTAGCGTTTTTTTTTTATTTTGTTGATGGAAATAGTTTTTAAAAACCGCCACTTTTTAGTTTTTAAAACCCGGCAAAAACAATTAAAAAAATTAGGATTATAAATAATAATCGACTTCGAGAATTTTATTGTTTTACTTCACTGTTGTAGTGCCCAATGGTGAAAATATGCTCACTTATCCACGAGGGAACTTCAGTTAATGTAAATACCAGTTTCGAGACTCTTGTTGACATCAGAGATGGGCGTGGAAGATCAGTTTGTTCAACAGACGGGTAGAAATTTGGTTTGTTTGTTTGTTTGCAAGCGTTGAAAAACTTAGTTTGTTCGCGCCATGTGTCGATTATAATGAAAAATGTGTATTTCCTGTATAAAATGTAGTTGGACACTTTCAGTTTCCCTTAGCGCCGACGTAATGTTATTAATAATATAATTTCAAAATACTCCATTGAAATGGCACTCGTATGCCATTACAGACCTGTGCACGGTCTGGAAATGCCCTCCCCCCGTTTTATTGGAGAATTTACCCCCCCCCCCTGTTTTATTCCCCCCCCCCCCGCATAAAAATGAAAAAGTACCCTAAATTATGACGCCATTTTTGACCTATGATGACTCCATCATCGTAAATTTTTTGCAGTTTTTAGCCTATTTCAATGTATTTTAAGCCATTTTAGACTTATTTTTACCTTATTTTCGCTTTTTTGTTCTTTTTTTTCCTTTTCCCTTCTTTTTTTCAATTTTTTCTTCTTCTTTTCTTTTTTTTCTTTCTCCCCTGCTTGCCCCCCTTTTAAAAATATTTGCCCCCTTTACCCCCCGTTTTGGAATTGCCCCCCTCCAATAAAACCCCGGGGGGGGGGCAGAGCACAGGTCTGCCATTATAAGGGCCTATTGTTTTTTATCAGGTGTCATATTCACGCAAATAAAATAATTATATTAAAATAGCATTTTTTAATAAGTTTTGTGAGGTGGTTTTGGGTGAATAAACATTCATGGACTGGGTAGGACAAGGACATGGCTGGACGTGAAAAATAAACTTTTTAAGTTATAAAAAAGCTTTCTTGCTGAAAATTGCCAGCTGCATAAACGCGTAAGTAAGTGTCAATAAAACTTATAAATATTAATGGACGCTTATCTCAAAAATCAATTTCAATAATAATTCACAGACTTAATCTCATAAAAAAACTTGGTAACTAAAACCTTAAATTTAAAATTTTAATTCCTACCTGTAATAAATGGTTTTGGATTTCGAACCAAAAGCCAAATAGCCAAAATATTTTAAATAAAAATTATTTACATAACTATTTTAGTATTTTTGAAAACAAAGTTTTGTAACTGTTTTCAGTTTCAAACGGGAGAAACAATAAATGAGTGTTTGGTTTTCAAAAAATTATAACCCATCTGTGCCGATTTTTTTTACTTTGTGAAAATAGTCCACTTCATTTATTGCTATAAGGAGTTGAATCAAATTTAATTTATAACTTTTTAGCTATTTGGCTTTGTTTTTTAAAAATATTGTTAAAATCCGTCTGTATGTTAAATATGACTAATTGAGAATTGCTGTATGGATTAATTCTGAATAAGGGTTTTTTAGTGTTGGAAGAGGGTACAATGACAACCAGCGCCAGTCATGTGTAGGAGAAAAATTGAGAAACAGCGTACGAGTTGCTCATTTTTCGGTTTCAAATATTGCAGCTTCGTAGGTACGGCGCTACTTGCGCGCTTGATTTCCACTTAATAAAACATTAAAAAAATTAATGTTACGGAGAATGCTTCTATTTAAAATTTTGAAATCGACTTTATAAAATTAATTTTTAAATTTTGAATAGCTTACTACCAGAATATTAATAAAATCTATCTAGCTTTGAAATTAGTTTCAAAGCACAAATTTCAAACTATTTTAGTGATGATTTCTGCTTGTTGATGTTTAATAAAAAAACTAATTTTATTTAGCAATTAATGTACTTCAACGTAGTGAAATATATCGTGTGCAAATTTTTATTGAGAGGTTTTGAACTAAAAAAACTAAGAAAACTACGATTTTTAGAAAAAACTATACCCTTTCTCGCACAGTAAATGACGCTTATTCAGAACTAGTCTAATTAATTAGGATGGACGATAATCTTTAGTTACCATACTACCAGGCCCTGTGCCAGGGGGGGGCAGGTGGGCATGTCCCCCCGTTTCTGGGTTGGTCGGGGTAAAAATTTAGGAAGGGGGAGGTGGGTCCAGAGGTGGGGGGAGGTAAAAGGAAATGTAACTCTATCATGTCCCCTGCTTCTTCCTACCTCCTTTCCTGGGGTATGCTAATAATGGATTACCTGCCTTGAATTATGAATTATCTGCCTGATTACCTGCCTTGAATTTAATGTAAATAGGTATTTTTAAACCCCAATTTCGCTCATATTTAATTTTAAATAAAAAAAATTCTCCTCCGGCGGCTGGGGGGACCCCCTCAGACCCCCCGACGGACGCTTCGCGTTCGCCTGGTCCCGCTGCGTGGCGCAAAATGCGGCACTTCGCGCCGTATTTATCTACTGTTTTCATATTTCTAGAGTCTGGCCCCCTTTTTTCGAAAATCCTGGCACAGGCTCTGCATACTTACAGACCTGTGCACTGCCCCTCCCCCCCGCGGGTTCTATTGGGGGGACACGGGGGCAACTTTTTTGAAACGGGGGTGGGGCAATAAAACGGGAGGGGGTAAGCAGGGGAAAAAGAGAAAAAAAGAAGGAAAAAGGAAAAAAAGCAACAAAAAAGCAAAATTAAGATAGAAATAGGTGTAAATGGCTAAAAATGCATTGAAATATGCTAAAAACTGCAAAAAATTTCCGATAATGGCGCCATAATTTTGGTTACTTTTTCATTTTTGAGCGGGGGACGGCAATAAAAAGAGGGGCAAATCCTACAATAAAGCGGGGGGGGCATTTCCAGGCCGTGCATAGGTTTGATACTATACCATTAAATAAAAATAAAGCAATTGGTCATGATAAAATTTATATATTTGGCTATATACACAAAAAATATATAAAATTTATAAATTTTGTTAAATAAAATTTATATAAAATTACGTTATATAAAATTTATTTTGTTTTTTTGTTTATTTTGTTATATATATATATGTGTGTGAGCAATACGTCTGTGGTTTCAGTACATATACTAAAATTTTGGGACACCCCTCCTAAATTTTGGGGGGTCAGTATGATTTATCCACCAAAAATCCGGGAGGCTGTCCACTATGTATATAGGTGGACAGCCTATGTATATATATCCCCATGTATATATATATATATAAATTATGTATATAATATGTATATAATATATATGTATGTATATAATATATGGTAGGGATATGTATATATATATAATACATATGAATATATATAGATATATATACACCTATGTATATATATCCCTCCTAGCTAAGGCTTAGCGCCTGCCCTTTACATAATCTGCGCAGGAAGATAAGTTTCAGGTCATGCAACAACAACAACAATGTATATAGACCAGTTTGCCAAAAAATCTTCACCAACTTCTCTTTCGTGGTCTGGGTCTTAAGCTTTCATTAGTAGAGTATGTTATTTTCAAATTTTGCGCTTTATGTTCAGGCCTTACGTTTTATGACCGAATGTATGATAAAAGTGGGGACCAATAAAGATCATGCTGCTCAACTTGCTGAAGTTTTGCTAGCAGGCGATTACAGAGGACACTACAGCCATGGATTAAATCGATTAGGTAATTTAGTGATTTTAATTCAAACTTTTCCAAAACCGCTTTTTTATTATTTTCCATATTTTTTCTATTGTTTTTTTTATGAAGCTCTTACTTTATAAAATAATGTGCTACCTAATATGCTGCTGAAAGTTAAAATTTTATTAAATACCCTGGATCCCGAACTTTGAACTTTATTTAAATTGTAAACTTTTCCATTTTAAATATTTGATTATTTCGCATTTTAAATAAATGTCGCTTCATTTAATTATAACAAGAATTATAAGAAAAGTTTACTATTATTTATACTATATATTTACACAGTGCGCGAAAAAAACATATATTAAATACTTTTATTACAGCTGTGCGGAAAAATTTCAATGCAAAAAAGCATTAGTGAGTGCACAAAAACTGGAGTGCACGAAAAAAAGTCACATTTCGTATGCGGTACGGTGGGTGACTTTTTTCCGAATTTTTGTCAAAATTTTAGTATACAATCGAAAACTTTCTAGGGTTATTATAAATATAACCAAAACTTGATTATATTAATTAATGTTATATTTTAGGAAATATTTTACTTATAATTGAGTATATTAATTGATATATTATAATAGAATAACATAACTAAAATTTTATAAAGTTTGAAAAACGGGTTTCAAGAATTAAGCTTTTACAACTAAACATCGTTATTTGATATCTTATTTATGGCAAAACAAGTAAATTTTTTGTTTGACACTAGAAATATTCCAAGTTCAGAATAGCTAGTGTTGCAGGTTATTAGGCAAATTTGACAATAAATTTTGATTTCTTAACCAAATTGGTGATTTTTTAAAGGTAAGAAATTACTTTAATTCGCTCAATTCTTAACCAATTGGCAACAATGAAGTATTTCAAAAAAAATAGATGCGGCGCGCTTTAAAAAAGTAGTTTGCTGCACAAACTACTAAATAAAAAAAACCCACTGATTGACCGCACCACATTTTTTAACTGATGTGAAACTATGCACAATTTCAGTTGCTATAATTTATTTAGAAATGTATATGAACGATATTTCAATACGACGAGAACATATATACCGATTTGAAAATCTAAAATACTGAAGGAAAAAGGCGCAACAGCATGGGTGGATGGGAGTAATCTTTTCGGGCCAGTCATCGGTCAGTAATTTGTAGTCAATTTGTGGCAAACATTAATTTGATTTCTAATTCATTCTTTTGCTTATTTTAATCAAGGTTTATTTTTATTTTTGTAAAATTTTAAGTAAATATTTCACAAAATAAAAATAAACTCTCATTAAAATAACAAAAGACGAATTTGAAATCAATGCCAGCAATATTCAAATTACTGACCGACGACTGGCCCCAAAAAGTTATCCCATCACCATGTGTAGCCTTTTTATTAGTTTCCATATCGGGCACACGTTCTTATCAATATCGTTCATATACATTTCTAAATAAATTATAGCGATTAATTGTTCATAGTTTCACATCGTTGATCCATCGTGGGGTTTTTTTATTTAGTAGTTTGTGCACAAACTATTTTTTAAGTGTGCCGCATATTTTCTAAATACTTCATTGTTGCCAATTGGTTAAGAATTGAGCGAATTAAATAATTCTTACTTTAAGAAAATCACCAATTTGGTTAAGAAATCGAAATTTATTGTCAAATTTGCCTAATAACCTGCAACACTATTCTGAACTTGGAATATCTCTAGTGTCAAACAAAAAAGTTATTGTTGCCATCCAATAAATTGTGGATAACGATACTTAGTTGTAAAAGTTCCGCTACTGAAATTCGTTTTTCAAACTTTATAAAATTTTCAGTTATGTTATTCTATTATAATATATCAATTAATATACTCAATTATTAAGTAAAATATTTCTAAAATATAACATTCATAATATAATCAAGTTTTTTCATTATTATTATAATAAGCCCTAGAAAGTTTTCGAATCTATACTAAAATTTTGACAAAAATTCGGGAAAAAAGTCACCCACTGACCTATGCGAAATGCGACTTTTTCGTGCACTCCAGTTTTCTGCACTCACTAATGCTTTTTTGCATTGTAATAAAAGTATTTAATATATGTTTTTTTCGCGCACTTTGTGTAAATATATAGTATAAATAATAGTAAACTTTTTCTTATAATTCTTGTTATAAATGAAGCGACATTTATTTAAAATGTGGAATAATCAATATTTTTAAAAAAAACAGGAATTTTAATTTAATAAAGTTTAGTTTTTGTATCCAGGTATTTAATAAAAATTCAACTTCCAGTAGGGTAGCATGTTATACAGAAATTCATAAAAAAACAATAAAAAAAATATGGACATTTTGGAAAAAGATGGAATTAAAAACCACTAAATTACCTAATATTAATCCAGCACTTGTAGTGTCCTCTGTAATCGCCTGCTCGCAGCAAGGTGGGGCGGCATGATCTTTATTGGTCCACTTTTAGTACATTCGGTCATAAACAGCCTAAACATAAAGCGCAAAATTTGAAAAATAACATACTCTACTACGAAAACTTAAGACCAACCACCGAAAACAAGTTGGTAATTTTTGGCAAATTCATTCTATACATTGTTGTTGTTGTTCGTACCTGAAACTTATTATTTACTGCGCAATTATATTAAAGGGCAGGCGCTAAGCCAGGAGGGATATATATACATAGGTGTATATATATCTATATATATACATATGTATATTATATATATATACATATACCTATGTATATATTATATACATACATATATATTATATACATATTATATACATAATTTATATATATATATACATCGGGGACTATATAATTACATAAGCCACCCTATATAATATTGCATTTGAGGTGGGTATACATCCCGACCCGTGTCAAACTGTGACAAT
>JASAMX010025447.1:0-27500 GCA_030248175.1 Microlaimidae sp. YZB2_3
ATTAATTTAATTTTTTGTCTACTTTAATAATTTCAGCAATGGTTTACTTTCTTGTTGATACACAATATTATGGTATTATTGAACGCAATCTTTTCAATAAAATGAGTTATTAAAACGTTTATTGTAATTTATTGTTACCACAAGTATTCCAAATTTTAAACCAATTTGGGCTGGTTCATACTTATGACAAAACGTCCTTTGGACAAAGTCCAAAGGTTTTTTGTCCTTTGGACTTTGTCCAAAGGACAAAATCCAAAGGGAAAAGTCCAAAGGGAAAAGTTCAAAGGACAAAATCCAAAGGACAACGTATTCATACTTTTGTCTTTTGGACTTTTCCCTTTGGATTTTGTCCTTTGGACTTTGTCCAAAGGACAAATCTCAAGTAGTCATACTTCGTAGACATACTTCGTCCAAAGGAAAAAGTCCAAAGGACGTTTTGGCTTGTCCAAATGACGCTTTTGCTTTTCTAGAATTGTCCTTTGGACTTTGTCCAAAGGACGTTTTGTCATAAGTATGAACCAGCCCTTACAGTTTTTACATTAACTGAACTCGGTGATTATATTGCTTCTAAGACATAGAATAAAGGTATAATTTTTTTATTGTGAATACTTTCGGCACAAATATTAACCAATTAACTTTTTCCAATTTAAACACAAAATATTAATCTATGTTTTTTTTAATTTTACCATTTTGGTTTCGCGTTTGAATACTTTTTGTTACACTTTCTATCAGTTTTTTTTTTTCGTAGTTATAATTCGCTACCTACGTTTTTGTATGTTTTATAAAATTAGATTTAAAAAAAAGTGTTCTAATTAGCTTAAATCCATCATAACGGCACAATTTTAATTTGTTCTTTCATGTTTCACACGTTTTCATGAGGTCGGACGTAAATCTTTCATAGTTTTAACAATTTAAGTTTAATTCGCAATAAAATTGTTTTTTTTTTAATTAATGAGCGAAAAATTCAAAAAATAATGAATAGTTTTATAAGCAAATAATTAGTGAATAAGCGCCCTTTAGAGCTGGAAATTAAATCTTGTGTTATAACTAACGATTGTCTACATTTTTTATAAACACTGTTTTCCTGGCGGCACTGTTTGATATATTTTCCCATCTCGATCCAATCGTATCTTAATTGTTTTCAACAACACGCTTTTGTAATATTTGCAGCATATATAAAACATCTAAATCCTATTCAAAGTTAATTGTTTTCCATTAAAATTTTTTTTTCATTATTCGTAGCTTTTATAAACTGTAAGTGCAATTTTTAATGAAGTATAAACGTTCTTGTTGAACACAAAAGATACAAAACTTCGCGTTGTTAACTCAGCTTAAAGCAAAATAAAAACAACAAAAAGGCTTAAATAATGTATTAAGTATTACATTGTTAGTTAAAATTTTCGTTAAATATTTTACTTACATAAAACTAAATTAATACATTTAAAATAAACGTCTTATTTGCTTAAAAAATCAAATAAAAACAATTTTTATAAATATATAAAAAAAATACGAAAACTATTTTTACCTTTAATGAAATATGATTAAAATATTATCTAAATCTTTCTCGTGAAATGGTACGGGGAACATGAAAGAACCAATTAAATGTATGCGGTTGTGGCGTCTTTTAAACGAATTGGGAGGCATATTTTTGAAACACGATAGTCAAAATCCTTCCATTTAAACGGAACTTGTTCAGTGTTAATATTCTTTAAAAAGTTATAACGTTTTAGAATCACTTTTAGCCAATTAGTGCTTATGAAAAAAGGAGATCATTCATTCATTGGAGATTCATTTTTCCCAAGCACTAATTGGCTAAAAGTCATTCTATTGGACCCTCCCAAACCATTCTCACAGAGCAAAATATATATGACGTGGTCACGAATACTATATAACATTTAGAAATCTTAAAATCTTGAAATGAATGCTACATTTTCACAAAGGATACAAGAATCAGTGAACATCATTAGCCATTAATTAACATTTCTGTTAAAATTGATTAATTTAATAAATAATTGTTAAAATACTGTGTTTAATCTTTAATATTAAACTGTTTTTACCTAAACTTTTGTCCTGCTGTTTTGTTAAATAGTGGATTAATGTTGCAAATCATCGAATTAAGCCAGATGTAAATTTCCTATAGTTTACATTAGTTTTAATCTTAATAAAATGATACCACACTATCGAATTTTTTTCTTTTCAGTAAATCAAATTATACAATTCGTCAAAATTAGAAAGAATTATTATTATTTAAGTGTTAGCTTTGAAACTTACCCTTTTAGTTCCAGTCACAATTTAGCTGAAACTTAAAAATTGGTTTAAATATAAGAAAGGGTTTAATGATGTGTCTCGGAACGTGGTTCTCTCCTGCGGCATAACCAGGTTAAAAATGAGTCAGACAACGTGAGGCTAATAGCTGGTTTTTCAAAGTTTCTGGGGAAGCCTAAGTACGCGTCGCGTTTGGATTTTATAAGTGGGGGGCTTTTTAAAACATCTACAATGATTTTGTTAAAAACAGGTGAGAAATCCCGGGAACTCGCAGAAAAGCGAATTATCTTGCGACTTCAATCTTAATATAAACAAATAAATAAATCAAATTTTATTCTATTATTTTTCCGTACAAAAGGTTTAAATTTGCTGAAAAGTTTATTGAGGTCCTGAATTTATTATCACACTTAAAGCGTGCACGTAAAAAGTTAACAAATTGAATTTTTTTAACTTTGCTTTTAGAAGTTTAAAATGAAAACAATGTTTTAATATCTATAATAAAAATAAACAATTTTCCCCTTGCACTTAATATAAAAGTTTTTGTTGAAAATATTATTGCGTTTAGTGTAAATTTTGTAATTTACCCCGGAGCTCTGGAGCGAAATTTTGGTTTTCAATCCCTTAGGGCGTACCCCTAGTCCGGAGCTCCATCCTTTATTATCCTAAACTACTGAATAATTAATCAGTAGTCTCATATTATATAATACTATATTTCACTTTTTGTAAACTGAAACTTTTTAAAACATGTTAAAAACGCTAATAATTGTGCAAAAAAGCAGCTAAAATACGGTAAAACTTTATCAAGTACAGAGTAAATAAATTTTACGTAATTCAAATAGGAAAAAAGCTTCAGAGCAAGATAATTGGGGGTAGAAACATTACTTATAAAACTATACAAGCGATAATTTATTTATAAATTTAATGCATAAAGTAAATTCTGCAGTCATGATTTATTTTTGACCCTTTGCGACCGTTATAGCGTCTCAAACGTAAATTTTGTATCGCTGCTTAGTGTAAAATGGAGGTTGTAAACGATCGCGGTCGCAACAGTTTATCATTGAACTCCCCAGGCGCGTTCTCATTCCGTGTTTCAGACGTTTCACAGCTGCATAGTTTTTAGCGTATGAATAAATATTTAAGCTTATGAATAAATTTCTGAAGTAATAGAACTTGGTATTCAATAAGACAAAGCGATAGCTAATTATGTCGACTAGACTTTGGCTAAATTTTTTAAACATCAATTTTTTATATTTGAAATTTATTTTTGGCTTTTTGTATTTTATCAAACTCTTGTTTTGGAAAATAAAGGCTGCAAATACAATAGATAAAATTTCAGGAGCTTAAAAAATTATCATAATCAAAAAATAGACGAACGTGCTATCTTGAAAGCCGGTAGCCATTCAAAGTCAACCAACTTAGCTCCCACTTATTTATTGTTGCGCCATAACTGCTGGTGCGAGAAGCGCCCCTTGCAAATCCTGGATAATCCCAGTCCCTCCTTTACTACCATCCGTAAAACTGCGCTAATTTATGAACTAACTGACTACCAAAAATGCATTCCTTGCAGCTTTTGACAAAATAATTTATTTACTTTAAGTTTCAACCAACCGTAAAAACTTGTTGCACATTGGTCATATGGGGCAGTAGACTGTTTAACAACAGTATTAATAATGATTTGTATTACTAAAATGTTTTTATCAGACGATTTTCCTAAAATTTCTGGAGACCAGCAGATCTGTTTTAATTGTGCTGCCAAATTACTAATCCGTTTGATTAAACTAACTAAATTAACAGCTCATACCGGCCGCTTAGGCTGGCTAGCTTGGGTGTGGTAATTACGAGCTTGGATATCCTACTTAGGGTACACCAAGCATAAATATATGTTTTTGTTCTTATCCCAAAAAAACGAAGCATTCAAAATGTAACAAAATAAAACTTTCTGGATATTTCATGGATTTTTCGGAATAAATGTAGAAAAAAAGGCGTCAGTGTCTAATATGTTATTAATTTATTTAATACCTTGTTATTTTGTACTTTAGCACGTTTAGGCTCTTTTTTAGTGCTTATTTTAGTTTTAACAGAAATATATCAAACATTGACAAAAAGTTTAATTGTCATTCATTATCTTTGACCAAAATAGATATATAGATATTTTAGGCCTGAAAAACGAAAGGTTAGAACTCGATGCCAAAATTTAAACCTTTACTTTGATCAAAGTGATTTTTTTTCGTAAATTTGTTTTTAATAGGATTTTTTTATTTAACACATTAATATTTTGTTATTATTGCCAATATTGCTTAGAATAAACGTTAGTAGATCCTTATATGACCAGTTAGAAATTTTATATTTAACACTTTGGGATTTTTTCCGCAGCAAATCCGCACAAGGGATTTCGCGCCAGTGCTGCACTGTGTTAAACTTGGCGTCCGGATCGCCCGGACGCGGAGTTTAAGACAGTGCAGCACTGTTACAGAATATCTTCAGCGGATTTGCAGGAATTTTCAAACAAAAAAATACCAAAGGGTTAATAGAAAATGTTCGTTTAAAAAAATTAAATGATGTAAATATAGTTTAAAAAATATTTTGTTTCGTTTTATTTGGTATTAAATCCAAAAGCTTCGCAGTTATTATAATTCAAGCAATGTTTCATGCTTTTGATTTGTGAACTGAAACTTTTTGTGGCCAATGTTGTCGCTAGTATCAAAATATTTGAAACATTTTGTACTCATCATTATTGCTTTTAAACAAAAAAAATTAACTCATGATTTGCATTTTTTAAAATTTTAAATCAAACGAAATGATTTGGTTTCTTATTAGTTAACGCTTTTACTATTAAAATTACGAATATTTTCGATTGTTTTTTATTTCGCTTGTAACATCTGCTGGGCGTATGCAAGACTTAAAAATTTTCAAACTGGTTAAATAAAACCGTTTCATAAAAGTGACAGAATTACCATTATGCTGTATTTTTACGTTTAAAAACATTTTAATTCTTTGTTTGAAAAGCGAATAATTATATAGTTTATAAAACATTTTTTAACCTAGATTTTTCTGCAGGGTCATATTATGTACACATGATTAGAATCTTGTGTTAGGTAAAGGAAGTGAGTCTAAGGATTCAGTATGCAATGGGGGCGTAGGGAGTTGTAGGAGGATAATTGACTTTTGCTTTTACGAGCAGAAGCATAGGTCGGGGAAAAACCTTCTGTAATCTGGGGATTTATCGCCCCTTTTTTCAAGGTTTACAGCACATGCTATGAAAATATATTAGCTTTTGTGTATACTTAAGGTCTTCTTCCGCTTTGTTTACAAAATTTACATCTAAAAAAAGAAATTTGTTTTAATAACAACATTACATTGAGTTGCAATATAATAGCGATTTGTCCTAACAATTTTATTAAATGTAATTAATTTTAAAGGTTTTTAACAGGAAGAACTAAACATAGAAAATTAAAATAATCTTAATTTTTCCGTCAGATATCTATTCTATGGTTATAACTTGCAACAAAAATATTATTTGTGCAACGGATTAATCAAAATTACATTTTCATTAGGACTGCGGTTTATGTTTTTTGTCCAGTAGTACTTCTACAGCAAACTTTACTTGCTGATTGTCTCTTTAAATTCATTAAAAAATATTTTGGCTGCGGAGGTTTACCAAAATAAACAGCTGGTCAAGATTTGTCTTCAGACGATTTACGGAGAAGTTTATTCCTGTTACAGGATTTCTTTAGGAAAAATCTTTACTCTGGTAAAGATCTAAAAGAATATTTTTTAAATACATAAAACGAAATCTTGGCCTTAACCCGCTCCCGTGATTGCCTTTTTCTCGGTTACAACCGCGAAACCTTTGTATGACCTACGTCGTACTTAGTTCATACATAATTTTGTGCGCGAATAGTGACAATAAACGAGCAAATTGAAATGGTTACAGCTGTACGGTAGCAATATTCAAATTTTTCTCACGGCTAAAGTGTCATGGACCCTTATAATCCTGGACAGTCGGCGTTTCCTTGTAATGGATCGCTGAGTGTGCAACAGATACATCACTGACAGATTCTACATGTGCTCAAATCTTCAATTTCAGGCTTAAAACTTTTTGTATATAGTTTTTTCATACAATTGATTACAATTGAATTTGAATTTATCGATGTTTTTTATAGTTTAAAAATTGTTTTTTGAAAGTTTTATGGCATAATAAAATCTTACTTAGTTCTAAAATTTCACATTTTTTGCTTTTTTTCACAAAATATTGAAACAAGTAAAAAATATTTTTATCACTCAATTTCCACATATAGCGCTAAATTACTAAGCAAAAAAATTAAAATTGGCAGTAATATTATGTTTACTATAGACAATAATTAACGAAAAATTATACTATAATCATTGAAAATGGAACATCCCTCAAAACTTTTGTGCCAATAAATATTTTTATAATAAAGCTAGAAGAATAATAATTAACTGATTACTGACTACTAAATCAACTAAATAATTATTAGGGCGGAAAAAATAGGACGGAGCTCCGGAGCTACGTAGGATATTTCGTGTTGCAAAAATTTACATATTGCTACCGTACAGCTTTAAACATTTCAAACTGCTTGCTCATTGGTTATTAATCACGCACAAAAAATTATGTCTGACCTAAGTACGACATAGGTCAGACATAGAGTTTACCGCAGTAAGGTTTAAGTACGACATTAGTCGTACGAATATACCACCACCGTGAAACGAAGGTTTCAGCTTTGTCCTGCGAAGGTTTCACGGTTGTGACGGGGGAAAAAGCCATCATGGGAACGGGTTAAAGTGACCACTATCACCTCTTTTTAAGTATTTTCAGGAAACAAAACGGTTTTATAGTACATTTTAAAAATCTAATTTATATAAAACTATATACATAGTTTTACAGTAATTTCTAGATAAACGTTTTCGGAAATAATTTTAGCTGAAGGTTGTTTATCAAAAAAATTAAAAGTAAAAAATGGGTACTGTTATTTCTGATCACATACAGTGGTGAAGAAAATAAAAAGTTTGGGTTTAGATTCATCCGATTCGCTTTTTATTTAAAGTGAATAATCTCATAAAGGTATTATGTGAATGATGGTAAAGGCCAACCTGTGCATTGTTTTATTGTATTTAGTAGTGATGTTTCCCGGAGCTCCGAGCTCCGGAGCGGAGCTTCGCTTTTAGGAGGTGCGGAATAACCCTCGGAGCTCCGGAGCTCCGCCCTATTTTTGTACTAACTTCATGAATAATTAAAGAGTAATGCTATAGTTTATTTTGTCAAAATTTTTTTGTAAATTAAAGTGTTTTTCAAAACTTATTTAAAACGCTAGAAATAATCTTAAAAACGCTTAAAATTTTAAATGTATTTAAAGCTTCAATAAGCTTAAAATCGCTCATTTAAGAAGCGGGGCTCCGGAGCTCCCTCCGTTTTATATGGCCGGAGCTCCGCCTCCGTTTTATATGGCCGGAGCTCCGAAGCATAATATTGGAGGGTAGGAACATCACTAGTATTTAGTTTAACGGCGTAAATGTTTTTTTTCAAATATGGTAAAAAAAAAAGAAAATTGAGGGTGTAAAAAAATAAAATTATAAATAATTACAGTTTTTTGTGCTTTTAAAAAATAAAAACAAATGTTTATATGCACTTAACGTAAAGTACCATAAAACAAACAACTTTGTTTCTGTTTTCTTAGATTTCCGGGGTGAAAAACAGCCACTAGAAGGACATTTTCAGATTTTTATAGGTTTGTAAAGACCATTAAAAATTGGAGTGAAAACAAAAGTCCGTCTGTTTCACACACAAAGAAAAAAATGTTATGCAAAATGACGGGACGATCTTCTTAACACCAGTTTTTGTACACGTGCTGTCATCTGTATTTTTATCCGTCATTTACCTTTTTAAATTATTGTCCACTTCTATTATAATATTATATACTTATAATATTATATTTATTTTTTATCTGAAATAACCTAATCTACTATTTTCAATGTAGGGCAATTTGTTCTTTTTTAAGCTCTTTTTATAAAGTAGGTTTAAAATGTTTTGTAACAACTGATGCATTTTTATTAACAGTTCACTTCGTCTTAGGTAATTAAATTAATGTCACATAATATAAAAAGCCAAATTTATGAAATAAACCGATACACTATATTAACCTTCTGTCATTATTTTTCTCCTTTCATCGTGTTAATGTTTTCCGCGAATTTTTCCTTGTAAGCTTAGAGTTTATTATTGATTTTTATTCTCGTATGTTTGGAAAATAAAGCATCATATGTTTAAAATAAAAAAAGAGATTTTCCCAAAACATTATTCGTTGCCTTTTTATGTGCGATTTTTATCCTCAATTTTTTAAAAATAATTTATCATATTTTTAACATAAAAAGTATCTTTTTGATGAACCATTTTTGTCTTAATGTTATGCTAATTTTGAATAAATTTTGCTAATATTTTTGCATTATAATAGTAACTGAGAAACATTTAATCAAAAAATGTGATTTTTTATTATCAAAAAGTTACGTAAAAAACGTTTTGTGGTACTCATAATATAAAAATTCAAATATTTCTAATTGTTAATTTAGTTTTTGACTTCTCGGAATGCAGTCTTAGATATAGAATTCTATAAATTCCCGAAAACGGTTTTAATTCTATTTAAGAAAACAAAAATTTTTGCATATAAAACTAGCTTTAAATAAAACTTAATTAAAATAACTTTTTCAAAGACTTTAACTTTTGATTTTGATTTTAAAGAATTTGGTGTTACAAGAAATATTTTATTAATTATAATATTAATAAACGAAACGACATCTATAATTTTGATTTGTACTTTTAAAATGCTAATTTTTTAAGCTAAAGTTATTTTAGTTTAATTCTGAAATAGTACACCGAAGCATATTCATTTATAATAACAATTAAGTAAATAAAATAAAATCAAAAATGTATTTTTTGTTTTTTGCGCATTAGAATACATTAAAATAATTCATGAATAAATCAACCGTAAAACTTCTAATAACCTATAATAACGTTTTTCCAGGAGCCTCGAGCTTTAGTTTCGTTTTTTCGTAATACTAAGAACTTTTAGCCAATTTTTTTTAATTTTATTTAGGATTTATTTAATCCTAAATAATAAAAATAAATAAATAAATTTATTAAATAATAAATAATAAAATTTTAAAATTAAATCTTAAATTAAATAAAAAAATAAATTTTTAAGGTAAATTACTTTTTACACTAAAACAAGTAATAGAAAAATTGTTAAAAAAAATAACGAAATCCTTTAATCTTACGTATGTAAGCGAAATGGAGATCTGGAAAGTGCGTTTACAACAGTTGAATCACCCTTATCCTTTGGTTAAAAAACCGCGCACAAAATACTGAACGTACTGTTTATCATACCGACCATAGTCAGCTGCGCGCGACCCACGATTATGCAAATTAAACGACACCGCATGCAAAATTTTTCACGTGAGATTCATAAATTGCCAACACAAGACTCGCGGCGCTGTTTGAAATGTCTTGCGAAACTTGCGAAACGAAACCTTTTAAAAATTTGCTTAAAATGAATTGTGATTTAGGTGTGTACCAGGGTCAATGGCTGAGGGGTATGCGGCACGGTTACGGGATTCGGCGGAGCGCCCCGTACGGCGTGGCCGCCAAGTACCGCTCCCGCTCCCACGCCCACGCCTCTCTCACTTCCCTCAGATCCGAACAAGGAGACGAGTCCACCGTCAATCCACCTCCCGCCTCAGACTCCAAAGAAGCCCAAAGTAATCTAACAACAGTATCTTTTTGTTTTGAAAGTTTTCGAACTGTTTATAATCCTGATCTGCTTTAGCAATCATTATAGGATGCATAAAACGTTTACATTTTTTTGTTTGGTATTTACAAAAAAGTCGAACGTTTATGAAATTTTTCTGAAACAACACATAGTTTTTAAAACAATTGCGTAGAATGGCCAAAGTATTTGAATGCTATTCGGCCAAAAAACATTGAAATGATTAGCTTATACCAAAGCCATATTGGTGCACAGGGAAGATGTTAAGAAATTTAGCACTATAATTAATGTATTAATCGATTCGTCTGGCAGTAAATTAATAGCACTCATTTTTTTTGACATTGAACATTTTTTTTATTTAGACATAATTTCAAATGATACATGAAAGTTTCACATTAAATCAATTTTATGTTTTATCATTATAACACAAGCTTGATTAACTGGGAGTACAAGCGGTAGTTGGGAAACAAGCAGCCATTAAGATAGAAGTTCGAAATTAACAGCCGTCTAAACTCAGACAGACGGCAAATGGAAGCCCTAGAAATACATGTTTAGGAGGTTCGTAGGTGGTTGACGTAAATTTTTTTATTAAATTTAGTGGAAGTAAAAAGAACAAAAGCAGGCTGATAATCATCGTAAAATGTTTTAAGTTTAACAATTGCGAAAATATGTTTTAACTAAGTTAAAGTTGCAAGCAAGCAAAAAACAGGCAAGTATAGATGAGAAAAAATGCTCGTAAAACAGGCAGTCATAAAGCAAAAGTGTTAAGAAGACCAGCGTACAATGTATGTCTATAAGAAATAAGTTGGGTTGATAAAAAAAGGGTTAGGTGTAGCTAAAATAGTTGTAACTGAAACCGTATGCGTAGTTTAATTTTTGCTTTTTAATAATTCAATCAATCAATGTTTATTTTCTCATGTAAATACTAGTGATGTTCCTACCCTCCAATATCATGTTCCGGAGCTTCGACCATTTTAAGCGAAGGGAGCTCCGGAGCTCCGGAGCTCCGGAGCTCCACCTCTTAGATAAGCAATTTTCAGACGGTTTAAGCTTAAATATATATTTAAAGTTACTCTATTAGCATTTTATGACTATTTCTAGCGTTTTAAATAAGTTTTAAAAAAAATTTAATTTTACAAAAGAATTTTCGACAAAATAAACTATGGCATCATTTTTTAATTATTTATGAAGTTAGTACAAAGTATAGCGGAGCTCCGGAGTTCCGGGGGTTGCTTCGGAGCTCATAAAAGCGGCGCTCCGCTCCAGAGCTGCGGACCTCGGAGCTCTGGGAACAGCACTAGTAAATACATTGTCAGGAAACATAAAAAAAGCTTAAACTCAATCACTTAGACTTAAATTTGACTTAATTGTTAGCGTATATTTGATAAAGCGCATGATTTAACGATCTGAATTAGTAATGTTTCTACTCTCCAATATCATACATTGGAGCTCCGGCCATTTAAAGCGGAGGAAGCTCCGGAGCTCCGCCCCTTAATTGAGCGATGTGAAGCTTGAAATACATTTTAAACTACTCTATCTGTATTCGAAGAAACATTTTTATTGTTTTCAATAATTTTTTGAAAAATTTTGGTTTACAAAAAAAATTTTGACAAAATAATACATGCCATCACTCTTTAATTATTCCTAAAATTAGAAGAAAAATAGGGCGGAGCTCCGGAACTCAAAGCTCCGGAGAACATCACTAGTGTGAACCATTTCAATCTATTGGCTTTCTCGGTCGTTGTTCCTCCCGCACCGAAAAAAAACGTTTATGGTTTCACCGCCGTAAGAAAAATTAAAAACACGTTCATGCATGAATTCTGCTACCATACCATACATTGATTAGTGGCGTTTGTACGCAACAAACATTTATGAGCTATTATTAGCGATTACAGAAAGGTAAAAACTGCAGTTACACCTCTTCACTTTTAGGAATTTACTTGTTTTATGAAGCCAATTTTTGTTAAACTATTAATTTTACAATATATAAATTATTGTTTTATTGTATTGTCAGTTTTTTAAACCAAAGTAATTAAAAAAACTAATAGTTTATTTCACTTATATTTATATAGGCACCTTGCACTGGAACTCGGTTTATACGTGAAGTATGTAATATACATAAGCGTCACCATAATGGATAATTACAGTATTTCCCACTTATCTTTCGTAGTAGCAGATCAAACGATCGAAATTTCGCGCGCTTTTGATCCGTTGATCTGCATACTACGAAAGATAAGTAGGAGATACGGTAAATCCATTATCCATTATGGTGACACTTATGTATATTGCATACTTCATGTATAAACGGAGTTCCAGTGCAAGGTGCCTATATGTTTCCTGCAAGGTAAATTATCTTTAAGCTTTAGATTTTTTTCATATGTATATTTTATCCCACATTAATGACAAAATTGTACGATTGTTTTTTGTCAGTTGTTATTTTTTGTGATTTGTGTCCAAAAAACAACTGCAAAATGACCAGCAATAATTAAAGACCAATATTGTTAACTGTGATTATTCGCAAAACAATGGAATATGTTTCTTGGATGAGATTTTGATATTGTACCTAAAAAATTATTTGGATTTGTACAATAAAAAAATCAATCAATCAAAAAATTATAATTACAGAATTGATTAATTTTATTACTTTTTAGAGACAGGTGGGACGGTGGACGACAGTCGGGGTGGTTTCGTGTTGCGCGCGCGGTCGGAACCGCCGTCCAGACGTCGATCTCTTTCTGTCCAGTCTGTCAAGATTCTGTCCAGGCTGCGAATCAAGAAGCAGCGATCCACCGGCGACCTCAACCAGCGGGTCGCGGGTACAGGTGAGGCGCCCAGTAAGTGTGCGCACCCTATGCGCTTTTTGTTCTCACATTTTGTTCATTGTCCTTCTCACTTTTGACGCCGCGGACGAAATGGACTGCTTCTACATCATCATGTTTTTCACAAAACTTTTTATATGATTTAAAAAATGTACTTTTGAAATAAAAAACCTCAGAGTACAATTTGATAGCTAAATAAATGCAATTGGCAACAGATAGCCACATTCACAAATTAAGAAGAAACACATATATTTAATTTAAGTAAGCAGTGCATTTTGTTTTGTGCTTTCGTTTTTGATAAAACAATTTTTTTATTAAACTCTCACTTCCAAACCCACATTATTAACTTTTGCTTGATTATATATGCACAATTCTACCTTATGTATTGTGACCATCTCATTAAGCAGATGTTGTATTTTTTCATTTAATTTAGTTTTGAGAATGTTATTGTTTTTGCCGTCAAAATTGTTTTCTGTTCTAAATTAAACTTTGACTTTAGTAGGCTTAATTTATATTAAAACATTTCTCGATAGTAAAAACCTTCCCATTTAAACAGAAATTGTTAAGTGTTAATATTCGTTACAGAGTTATAACGTATTATAACAAAAAATAATGAAAGCGATTGTAATTCGTTATAACGTATTACAATCGCTTTCAGGCAATAAGTGCTCATGAAAAAGGAGATCTTTCATCCATTGGAGATTAATTTTTTCCCAGACACTAATTGGCTAAAGGTGATTCTATTAGCTCCGCCCACAACCATTCCCACAGAGCAAAACATATATGACGTGATCACAAATACTATATGACATTTTGAGGGTCCTTAAAATCCTGACGTTGCCGATTTTAAAAAAGATAAAACGTGTGTTAAATATAGGTGAAAATGTGTTACTATCGTTCATTACTAAGTTTTGTGTCGTCATCACCATATCATTTTTAGTTAGACGGTCTCCGTAGTTTTTTCCTCCATTTACAGCGCTATAAAAACCAGAAGAGTTAGTTTTTTCCGGAAAACCGTATTATTAAAGCGGTAAGAATGACCTACTAATGACAGTCTAATGATAACCCTTTCAGGCGTTCAAAGCTAAAAAAATTTTTAATGAGCAAAGTCATGTTTATAATGGTTGTTTATATTCTGTAATAAGCAAAAGCATGTAACAGTAATTATTCATAGGAAAATTAAACAAATTGAGGATCTACAAACTAAAATTGTCAAAATCAAACCAAACTGGTCAAAATTTATTTGTTTTTTAAAAACTTATTGTAAGACATAATTTAATAAATTTAATTTAATAATGATTTATTGTAAGAAAGAGCAAAAATAATCAGATATTTTTTAATAATTTAAGTGTTATCATTTAATTAACAAAGATGTGTGCATTTTTTTTTTGATAAACAATAATATATATGTTTTTCTTGAAACGTTAATATTGACATGCTTTATCAAAAGTACTTTTTATTATTCTTGGCAAAAATACATAGGACCTTTTTTACATTTTTTATCACTTTTCATGGGTGGCGCGGGAGCGCCACGGGGCGATTTAGCCCCGTGGCGCCGCGCCAACCATAATTAGAGAACGTGGGTAAATTTTGAAATTCAGAACCTTCTTCTTCTTCTTCTTCTTCTTATTATTATTATTATTATTATTATTATTATTATTATTATTATTCCAACGCTCCATTCTTAAAAACGATATTCCTCATTCGTTACTGATTGATCAAAAATAAACATGGGCTCATTAGAAAGAAGAAGGAATTACGCAACTTTCTTAGGAAGCACTTTTTTCATTTAGGTCCTTGTTATCGATTTATTGATCAAAATAAAAAAATTTAAAAATAGACAAATAAAAACTCCAAACCGCACAATAACAGCCTTTTGGCAACAATAAGAATTGTACAGAGCAGACAACCAACATCCCCTCATAAAAACCGCACAAAAAAAGCAGACCGGTTTTAATTGGTGGCAGAAACGGAACCAGTTCCCAGCGCCATCTGCTTCAACCGCGCGGAAAACGGCAAAAACAACAGAGTACTTTTTTTAATTCTTGCATTACTGATGACAAAATTAATTCAAAGTTTTATTTATTAAAAAATAATAATAAGCGTCGGTGGCGCGGGAGCGCCACGCGCCGGTAGATAATCATCGGTGGTGCGGGGGTGCCACACTGCAATTTAACCCACGGCACCGCGCCAACTATACTTAGAGAACGTGAGTAAATTTTGTTATTCATGTTCATCATCTTATTATTATTATTATTATTTTTACTTTAAAAATTATAATTGCAATCATTGGCGCACGGCATCGCGCCAACTATATTTAGAAAACGTAGGTAAACTTTGTCTGGAGCGCAACTGCACCGCACTAACTATAATTAAACAACGTGGGTTAATTTTGTAATTTAAATTCATCTTCTTCTTATTATTATTTTTTATTTCATCTCGGCAACGGAATGATTATAAACATATGTCATTGCACAGCTAAAACTATAGTTTATTAGGCTATTTTTTAATTTAATTCAAAAAAACTGGTAGACTAGCCTTGAAAAATGCTCTAAGAATAGAGCAGGAAAAAGGGGCGATTTTTCCCCGGGCGTATGTTTAGACAGAAAAGATGTAGACTAGTCTGAGATGGACATTATGTGGACTATAGGAAATTTGCATTTGGTTTGGCCAGCTGCTCACTAAATAAAAATTTCTACGATATGATAATGATTTGTTTATACATTGATCTAATCACACAGCACTGTTGCATTTTTTTTAGTTTGATGAAATGTCAATTGAAAAAATCATACTCACAGCAATCTTTGACAAGCGCGAAATCGCCACTTTTTCAAATTTATAGTTGTTTCTTACACATACAAATATAACCTTCTAATTGAAAAAGTGGCAATTTCGCGCTTGTCAAAGATTGCTGTGAGTATGATTTTTTCAATTGACATTTCATCAAACTAAAAAAAAATGCAACAGTGCTGTGTGATTAGATCAATGTATAAACAAATCATTATCATATCGTAGAAATTTTTATTTAGTGAGCAGCTGGCCAAACCAAATGCAAATTTCCTATAGTCCACATAATGTCCATCTCAGACTAGTCTACATCTTTTCTGTCTAAACATACGCCCGGGGAAAAATCGCCCCTTTTTCCTGCTCTATTCTTAGAGCATTTTTCAAGACTAGTTATTAATAAAAACTTGAAGGATTTCATTTATTTTTTTAATATAATGCGGATGCATCTTTTACAATCGGATTAGTGGAATTACATTTTTTTTTAAAATCTTTGGGAGTCGGCTGAGTGAGGGCGACCGAGAACTGGAGTGCAAAACCTGATTACTCTGACATAAAGAGTCACAATTAATCTAAAATCAACGTGACCCTGATTCAAAATGTTTATATTATGTTTGGTTAAAAAAATAAAAAGAGTCACAGTTACATGTAATTTTTGACGCTTCCGACTTATTGTGTCATAGTCAGGAAGAAAAGAACCTCCGGTGTAAAGCGGGGAGAGCTTTTGCCGCCGGTTCTCCTCCAGCCCCACAACCGGATCGTTATACCGCCACATCACAGGGCCGGAGGGTTTCCGCCGCGCTTATATGCTGGAAAAAACTCACAAACACTAACCTTTTAAACACATAATACTAAATTTTTTGAAAGTTTTAAATGATAAAATATTAGCAATAACACGAAAATTTTGTTTCCGACTTAAATAATTTAAATGATGATTTGCAGTATCCGGTTAATAAAAAAATAAAAAATTTTATTTTGTCTCAAGGTTTTTTCTAATGTAGAAGCTAAAAAAGATTTCAATCCAAAACCATTATAACAGCCACACTGTTAGAAAACAATTTACATTTATTAGTAAACTTGGGCAATAAACTATTTTTCATGTATTTGTGTTTCATGTGACCGACTGCTCAATAATTGTGTGTCAGATTTATATCATCTGGTCTTACTTTTTAAAATTTAAACGTACAGCAATTTAAGATAAATATTAAAATACTTTATGTGTGTTAAAAAAATTATTTTTTATACCAAATAAAACTTTAGTACAAAATAAAACGGTAAATTTCGTATTTGCGACAGCACAGCATTCTGGATCTATGGTCCACTAAACGCTACGACCGACTTACTATGTTGGCACGTTGTTTAAAACTCTCAATAATGTTTTAATTTTTTCATTTTTTGTTAAAAAATCTTGAAAATCTTAATTTTTTTAACTAGAGACATTAATATTTAAATTTTAAATAATTTTATGCATATTTGTTTAAGCTAATTAACCCTTATCCTTAATTCTTAGTTAAGGGTTTTGTTAAACCCCTGGGTTAAATCCTTATTAGTTAAATCATTTTTTATAACAATTAATAATAAAATTAACAAAATATCAATATATTTATTTATTTAATAAATACAATTATATTTCTTGAGAAAAAAATTTTCAAAATTTAACTATTATCAAGCAAGTGTTTAGTGAAATGGCCCCTGACGTCCAAATATTCACTTAGCCCTTTTCGTTTGCTGAACAATAAAAAACCATTTAGAAGCGTTTTAAAATTAGACAACGAGCTTTTTGAATAGTGTAAAGGCCAATTTAGTTCATATTGGTCGATATGTTTTTTTTTAATTTCTAAAAAGAGTTTATTTTAACATCCACAATGGGTTTATCATACTAAACTGGAGAGTAATATTAAGTCACCTGTTCTCGATAGTTTAGGTTACCTTTGAATACAGTCTATAGTAATATTTTTTTTTAAATATTTGAATTTAGTCACAATATTTTTAACACACAATTTTAAGATATTTTTATTTTTAGGATATTTTATTTGCTGTATTTTTACGGTTTGTAAACACAACGCTGCGTCACGAAATTTGTTATCAGATTTTTTTTTCATATTCTTGTTGGGATATTTTATCGTGTTTATTATGCATCATGCCTGAAAAATAAGAAAAATTTTTTCAGCAAACGTGAAAAAAAAACATCGAAGAACTTTAATGATTTAGAATCAGAAGAGAGCCATTTCATTTCAATTTTTCTTAATATTGCAAACATGGCAAAATACTGAAAGCAATATCGAATCAAATTTGTGGCAAATGGTTCTGGTGCTATTAGTTATTATAATATGTCATTCAGTTTTTTTATTCACTAAAAAATTGCTCAAGTTATCTGTCGGGTTTTTATTTTTTGTAGTTCGAGTTTAATATTATTTTTCTTGGCTACATATATATCGTATAGATCGAGCTAATTATTTTTCTTTGATTACACTTACATATTTATTGATTGCGGTACAAACTCTTTTACACCTACTGTAAGCATTATCTATATATAAATAGACGTAATGTCTGTCTGTCTGTCTGTCTGTCTGTCTGTGTGTTCCCTAACTTCCCTAACCACCCATCGGATTAAGGTGAATGAGGTATCGTTGGAAAGCTTATACCCCAGGAAATGTCGTAAGAGGGTTGAAATTTTGAAACAACTTACATGGACATCTTTATACTGGACAACGCATTTTCACCAAAGGGTCCCCCCTATGGATTTTGGAAGTCAAAAAATTTTTTTGTACAAGAATTGGCTTAAACTTATTATTAAGAGTAATTAGCCAATGTAAAGCCAGAATATCACCTTTTGTGAAAAAAATGAACATGGACATCTTTATACTGGACAACGTTTTTTTTTTACTAAAGAAGGGAACTACCGTGATCCCCAACTACAAATGGGGTTAGGCTAAATGAGATATTGCAAAGCTTACAGTCCGGGGAATGTCATAAAGGGTTAAAATTTAGAAAATTTTTGCATGGACATTTTTAACCTGGACAAAACATTTTCACAAAAGGGGGAACCTATGGACTTTGGAAATTGAAAATTGTTTTTCTCTGAATTGACTTAAACTAATTGATAAGAGTAAGTAACCAATGTAAAACCAGAATGTGATGATTTTTGGTAAGATTAACTTAGACATCTTAATACTGGACAACGTTTTTCACTAAAAAAGGGAACGACCTTCCTCCCCAACCACAAAAGGGATTGGGCTAAATAAGATATCATTGTAAAGCTTACAGACAGGGAAATGTCATAAAAGGGTTGAAATTTAAAAAAAATCGCATGGACATCTTTTGATTGGACATAACATTTTCACAAAAACATTTTCATGGACTTTGAAAGTTAAAAAATTTTTATCTTAGAATTGGTTCAAACTTATTGCTAAGAGTAATTTGCCCATGTAAAGACAGGATATCATGTTTTTTGGAAAAATGAACATGGACATCCTTATGCTGGACAACGTTTTTTCACTAAAAGGGGGAGCGAACTTTCTCCTTAACCACGAAAAGGATTGGGCTAAATGAGATATCATTGCAAAGCTTACAGTCTGGAGAATGTCATAAATGGGTTGAAATTTAAAAAAAATAACATGGACATCTTTATACTGGACAACATAATATTATCAAAAAGGGAAACACCTTCCTCCCCAATCACCAAAAAGATTGGGGTAAATGAGATATAATATGGGTAAACCTTATATAGTTCAGAAAGCATCATAAGGGGTGGTTGAAATTAGTAAAAAATTTACATGGACATCTTTATGCTGGACAAATTATTTTCATCAAACGAGGGAAAGACCCTTCTCCTCAACGACAAAATGGAGTGCGGGTTAACTGAGGTATCATTGTAAAGCTTACAGTCATGGAAATGGCATAGAAGGGTTGAATTTTGAAAAAAGTAAATAAATATAAAAAATGCCGGAAAAATTATTTGTTAGCCGTATGGCTGACACGGGCTACTTGTCTTATAAATTCTCATTATAATATATTTTTATGCGCTAGTTTATTTCTTTTAAAACTGTAAATATAGAAGATAAGGCACTGTATAGACATATAGATTTAACATAAAAAACGGGAGAGAATAAGGAACAAAACATGTATAACCAATACCGTCTAAATTTTTCACAATGTTTAGCAATTTAGAAAAATAAATATAATAAAATAAAAAAGCGTTTTCTGCTTAAGCGCTTTGTCCCAGAATTCGATTTTACTAATTTCTCGGTTGGGATTTCCGCTGAGTTGTTCGAAATCAGGGGTAAACTATTATTTTCCGCACTAACCGCCAGGAAATAATTTTAAAAACTAAAGAAAAAAGTAAAGAAAGAAAAAAATCCGTTGGAGATTACGTAGAAATAAAGGAAAAGATAAAAAAGTGTATTTGTGAGATGAAAAAGCATCCCATTAAAAATTGAGGGATTAACCTGTGGGATAATAATTATAGCTAGACTCATTGGAGACTTTGAAACACTATCATACGCCTTCTTTTCTAAAAATCGGAAAGTGCATATTTTCTACTTAAGAGTTTTGAAATTCAACAATTTGTTTGTTTTTTTTTGAATTAACTACATTAACAAAAATTGTAAGAGCCTCTGATGCAACCCAATGCTGACAATAAACAGTGTCCACGCTGTTAAAAAATTTTTGCTCTTCTTTTGCAAAAATATTTCGGCCTCCTATCATAAGCATACTAGAAACAGAAACAATCTAGAATTTATAGTGTTGGACACAATGACTCAATTTTTTTCGTCAAAAAATTTGGGTTTCATTGATTTTTTTGTTGTTTGTTCCATAAACTTATCACCACTTATTGTTACAACTACTAAAATGCAAAGTATTTAAAACCTAAATTGCGACTACATAATTTTTTGCGAAGAAGGGCTCGCAGTAAACCGAGTTTTCTACAGCATAACAAAAAGTCAATATATTGATTGGTTTTTTAATATCATCAAAATAATCAATTTCAAATTATATTTGAATTTAAAGCTTCTGCTGCGCAATGCATTTTAAGGTAGGTTCGACCCCAAAAAGTTAGTTTTTGCAAATTTTCGTAATCAGGTTGCAAGTTGCTGGAATAATCTCGTACCGAAATGTAGTATGAATGTTGCTGCGAGCTGCGCAAAATATATTACCCAATATAATTTCAAAGAGTTGCAAAACATACGTTTAAAATTACTAAATTAACCATTTTTATTAATTTAAGAAAATTTAAAACATATAATCGTTAAACATAGATAAAATTCCCTAAATTTATTATATTTGTTTTTTTTTAAATGAAACTACACTGAAACCACTGTATATACCTTTTTATTTGCACCCGTCTACCGTTTGCTATGTATTTTGTTTGTGCATGATTTAAAAGTTAAAGTTCAATTGTAAATTATGTCTTATATCCTATCGTATTTCGTGACCATTTTTTTATTTATTGGTTTTCTCGAACGATTAAAATATATTAATTACCGTAATAATTAGAAAAATATATATTTTGAATTTGTAATATATGCAAAAAAAATTTTTAAAAAACGCAACAAACTGTTTTTTACTCTATTCGGGTCATTTGTCTCTTTTAAGTTATGAAGAATGTTATTTTATGTTTTTTACAAGCGGACATATCGCATTACAAAATTGTGGGTCCGCGGTCCCACCGCGAAATTCAAACGCCTCCAAAATTAGACGACATTCATTTATTTTTTTAGATTTAAGTACTAACAAAAAATTTACTTTTGAAAAACATAGCTATACTAAAATAAATAGCTTAAAACCATGATCAAGTCAAACGTTACAAAATACCTGACATGTTTTAAGATGTTGATAACTTCTCAGTTTCTTAAAAAACATGACTAAAAATTATCTATGTAATGACCAATTTTAAATTTAATGGAGATATCGCGGAGTCACAATTATGTTATACTAGGTAGGTTCATATTATTCACCATATAGTTCGTGAAGAAACACTAGACTGTTGTTTTTAATAAGTTAAAAATATACTCTTGTCACATATTATCATATTACACATTGTCCTGCCGCAGAAATTTAAATATTGACAGTAGAATGTAAGTTTTGCCGTAAGATGGTATTCAAAAACAATTAGGAAACTTCTCCTACATAGGTTAATGTACTAATTAAGTAAAAAATACGATAAAATGCATGTACGAATAATGTGTTTAGGAAGTTTGCGAAGTTCGGGCAGTACGAACAGTTGTACCAGTGATGAATCAGCTTATACCGGTTACAGCGGGGGTCACCACGGCCACGGCCACAATCTCCCGCCGGAGGAATTCGTGGACCCCCAAGTAACGGAGAACTACATGGGTGAATGGAAGAACGACAAGCGCTCGGGTTTCGGTGTGAGCGAGCGGTCGGACGGACTCAAGTACGAAGGGGAGTGGTTCAACAACAAGAAGTTTGGTTATGGCGTCACCACGTTGAAAGAAGGGGTCAAGGAGGAGGGGAAGTACAAAAACAATTATCTGGTCACTTCCCAGAAGAAGCGCCATCTTTTATTCGTCCGCTCCTCCAAACTCCGCGAGCGCATCGACGCCGCCGTCGCCGCCGCCAACCGCGCCGCTCAGATTGCCACACAGAAGGCCGACATTGCAATCTCAAGGCAAGTATTCTCATTTCACTCATTTGTATCTTATATCAAATGCTGACACAAAATGCTCTCACAATTGTCAACATGGTATTAAATGCTTTATTTGGAAGAGTAAGCAAGGAATATGACATATGAGAACTCGGGCGAACAACGAATCCTTGTTTTTTTAATAAGCAGCAGATAAACTGGGATCTTAATGTGGACCTATATATAGTTGAATACTTATTTAGTATTTAGGTGTCAACCAAAAAACGATGTTGGGTTTAAAAAAGTTTTATTTTAGAAGTTTAAAGTATTTAATGTCGGTTCCATGTATTACAAATACCTAATTTTTGTAAAACAGAGAACTTATTTTTCAGATGCTACGAAAAATAGTTAGAGTACTTGTCTGTTAGTTTCTCTATGTGCTTGTGTCCCTGCTTTCCTGAGTGCGGTCGTTTAAGCGTGCATGCGTGCGGGCGTGCCTGCGTGCGTCTGTGCGTTCGTGCGTGTCTGTGTGCGCTCGTGCGTGTGTGCGTGCGTGCGTGTGTGCGCTCGTGAGCGTTAGTATGCGCTCGTCCGTGCGTGCGTGCGTGCGTGCGTGCGTGCGTGCGTGTGTGCGTGCGTGCGGGCGGGCGGGCGGGCGGGCGGGCGGGCGTGGATGCGTGCGTGCGTGCGGGCGTACGTGTATGCGTGCGTGCGTGCGTGCATGCGTATGTACGTGCGTGACTTCGTGTATGCGTGCGTACATGTGTACGTACGTACGTGCGTGACTGCGTGTATGCGTACATGCGTGCGTACGTACGTGCCTACTGAAGTAGAGCCTACAAATTGTAAACTTAATTTACATCAATCTCTAAAAACTATACTAGCTAAGATTTGAGATCGTTGGAGCCGAGGAAGCGTGCTAGCTAGCTCTTGGAGACCTCTAGGAAGCTAGTTCTTGGAGCCGAAAGTACAAAGCTTCAAGTCGAAATCGCTAAAATTTGAATTTAAGCCTAAGCCTAAGCCTAACCTTAAACCTTTTTTTATACTGTGCTTTCAGTTCCCATTTTTCCACTATTCTCTGTTTTTTTATTAATCAAAGTTATAATACCAAATTTTATTTTCTATTTTGGGTATTTTTAAAGGCCCGTTAACACTTATGCACAATGCACGATGCACAATGCACAATGCATTAAAACTCCGAAAATAGGTGTTCATACTTGCGCACAATGCACGATACACAATGCACAATGCATTATCGGACTGGGAACGGCGTTCCAAGTTTTGTACGAGTAGCAGCGCGCTTCGAAAATTTGTATGCACTTTTTTCGCAAAGTACGTATGTTGAGAACACTTCTGCTTAAAAAACGAATCAAATAATAAATATTCTTGAACAAACGACTTCAAATTTCATTATACATAAAATTTAAAACATATTTTGTGTTTAAAAAATATAAAACATAATTCTATGCAAAAATAAATAAAAAAGTGATTTTAGAACTATATTTTGGCATTTTTTAGCTTTCTTGACTAATATTTGGGATTGTTTATCCCAAAATTGGTCAATTTGAGTTTTGTGTCAACTTGGATTTGCAGCAACGCTATTCTTTGTAAGGTTTTGTTTTTAAATAAAAGAAACAAGCATTTTAAACCGTATTTAATAATAGTTTTGGCTAAAAATTCGTTTTAATGCATTATACATTGTGCGTATGTGTGAACAGGTACTATAATAAATTGTGCATCGTGCATTGTGCATTATGCATCGTGCATAAGTGTGAACGGGCCTTAAACTGAGCTAGAAGTAAAAAATAAAAACTTTGCAGGCAGCTTAGAATTCGATAAAGTCTAACCCTAACCTAATGCTAAGCCCTTTTAATTTCAGGCTCCAAGTTTCTATAATTTTGCGAAGCTCTAATTTTCCAATTTAGGTTTTACATATTTTTTTATTATTTTTATTACTGCCTGTTTATGTTTGCGTATAAATATTTAACTCTTCTAAAGTGATGACCTTTTGGACTTTTATTAGCAGATTGAGATACTTTAGATAGGATTTTTTTAGTAGTTCTTTTATTCCAGCACCTAAACTTTTTAACATATAACTTGGAGCCACATATTTAAAATCATTGCAACTAAATCTAAGCTTAAACCAATGTTTATAATTTAAAATTCTCATAATTCTACACTGGGTTCAATTCCTTTGCTTGCAGGTGCGTTTTATTCAACTGCACAACCCATGTTTTGACAATTACAAATATAATAAAATAAAAATATGATATTATTCGTGAATGTGGTGCGCCAACATTTTTATTCTTTTGGAATATTTTAGTGTTTTAAAATCATATTATAAAATGTCAACTAGTAAACGAATGTTAAATCGAAACAAATATACCATATATCATAATATTATGTACTGAATGCGCCAAATATAAAAAATGTTCATTTAAATTCAAATACAAAGTATGCTACTGCATTAGTAATTCGCAAATTAAAAATAAATAACAATTTAAGTGTTATTGTTTTGGTTCCTGAAATAAAAAATAGGAGTCTTTTGATATTATGTAAAAATTTAATTATTTGTTATAACCAATTAAAACAAATCCATTTACCAATCAAAAGAGTTTTATGTTTTCATATTCAGTTCAAAAATATGAATTTTTTATGATTTTGATTGACTAGCATATTTTTAAACTTTATTATAAGATATATTGATGCTGCTTTATATAATCTCATCAGCTTAATAGATTAAAGATATATAAAAAATAAATACTAGAAAATAATAGATCTGCTAAAACCATTCCACTAATTCTTCATATAAATAAAATAAACGCGGGCAAATTAAGCTTTGGCGATCAATCTGCGAGCAAATTTTGTGTCGGGAATAGCGAAAATTGACACAAATACAAATGTTCCGACTTTTCAAATATTTTAGCCTAAAAAAAACTCAATCTGACCGGGGGAACCAGCTGATTTTTCTGATCAGCCTTCTGTGATAACGCTTCATTATGAAATTTTAAGCGAAAAAGGGGCGAGCACATAAAAAATTATCTTTTACTCATCTGGAAAAGATAAATCGGTAATAGTACTAACGTCTGTCTGTTACATGTATTTTATATAAACTGCATACTTTTTTGATAATAAACGGAAATAAAAAGTATTTTAGATATCGATTATTATTTTTAAAATATCAAACAGTGAAGAAGGCTTAAAGGGCGCATTATGTACAAAAAGAATAGTATTATTACACAGTTTTTTGAACCTCTTATTACTTTATTCATAATTAATTGAAAATAATAAAATAATAAATTAGTTATATGTAAATATTATTCAATATTTTTAAAGAAACTGTAAAACGTGCTTGCTAAATGAATTATATTTTATTAGAGACACATCCCCAGACATAATTAGCCGTTATGTATCTGTTTTTTTGTAATTTTGATTGCAAAATACTAATAATTATGAATAAAATATAATATTCTGATAACATCATTTTATTGTTTGTTTAAGTACAAATAAAATGATAGTTTGGTTTTTAAAATAATCCTAATATTGCAGAAGTTATGACTGTTTTTGCGAACAAAAGCTTAATTGTATCACGTATTTCAAAAGTAATTGTTAATTTTCCATAATTTTTTTAATTTTTGTATTTTGGCGAGCGGAATTTAGTTTAAAGGGATGCGTCTATTGCTTTTTTCAATAAAAAAATTGTAGAAAACAATTGAAAACAAATTGCTAGTGATGGTTCTTTATTGTGCGGGGCATATTGTTTCTTTTTGTCTGTTATAATAACAAAACAACTAATTTGTCAGGTAGCACTAAAAATTTGTATTCGAAAAAATTTGTTTTGGCCGGTTCTAAAGTACAGTATAGTAATTTATTCTTGGTGTTTTTTCTGTGGAATTTATGTTTTAACCATTAGATGTTTCTGTTCACTCTGCAGAAAAAACAGTATCTTAGAGCAAAACTTAATTCTAACGGATGACGAATTAAAAACAATAGTATAGCTTAGTACAAACATAGATTGTTTTTTTTTAAATCGTATTTCAAAATTCATTACTTTTTCTTAATTTTTGATAAAATTGTGTTAAAAAAAACCTAAACACCCAGTAAATGTTTGTTAACTACTTGCTAAGTTACCCATTTATTAAAAATTGTTTCCAAGTTTAATTTGTTTTGTTTTTCACAAAATATCTTATTGACTTTTTAATTGGAATAAAAAAGTGATATTTCAATTAACCAGGTGTAAAACTGTGGTGCTTGTTTCTACAAATTTTTCATTCAAATTTAAAAATATAACAAAATTGCTTTTTCGTTAAAAGGATAATTTTGGAAAGTAAAAGAAAACTGTTTTCCACAAGCAGCATTCTTTTCTTTTTAATAAAACGGTGGGATTTAAGTTTTGCTGTAGTATAGTTTTTTATTATTTAACCTGATAAATCGATTGATACAAAATAAAAAGAAAAATAAAATAACCCAGAATTTATATACTGCATCATTTGTTTGTATAACGATTTGAAAGTTTTGAACAAAAATCATTTTCTAAAATTTTAAAGTTTACCCATTTCTATTTTTCAAATTTTTATTAAATATTAAATACATTTGTAAGCTTTGATAAATTTTTCTTGCGGAATGAACACACTTTATTATATATAGTAAAGTTAAGATCCGAGGTAAAAAAAGAAGAAAAATATTCAAGTGCGCAAAATCTTCTTTTTTTTGTTTTATAATAAATGTTTTGCAAAAAAATAGAACTCAACCCATATGTTGACTCCGTTCTAGTTAAAAATAAAACTACATAATGCTTAGCCGTACTAAAAATAGTTCAAACAGCATTTAGAAAATATCAGAACAAAAGTTTTTAAACTGCATAAATCTGCAATTTTATATGTATAAACTTAGTTCATTTTTTTATTTTTCTTAACGTGGAAAATAGATCATTGATATCGAGTTTTTTTTTTTGCTCTGTTAAAAACGAGAAGATTTATCAGAATTCTTGTTGCGTTACGTCATAGCTTCGCGTTAGTTTTAGCTCAATGTCACTGAAATACTCTTCTCTAAGCTGACTATGTATTAAAGTGAACGCATTTTTAAACAATGTGGAAAATTTTTAAAAGACGCAACAAGTAAGTTTAATATTTTTCAGTAATTAGGTTTATTAACTATTTTTAGTCGGTTTAAATTATCGATTTCTATTTGAATTAAGAACGTTACACTCCTTTTAGCACACGTTAATACGTCAAAATCAATACAAAAGTTTCTGTCTTGATTTTTAATCTT
>JASAMX010025447.1:32500-42987 GCA_030248175.1 Microlaimidae sp. YZB2_3
CTCCTCCGAGATTCTCCACATGACGGGTCTCACGCGCAGGTCCACTCTGGCCACTCCCAAAGACTGGCAGGCCATTCAGGCCTTCGACAAGACCAACCCTCCCCTCAGGGGTCTGGAGCCCGGCTCCTCCGGTCTCGGCCTCACCCAGGCCGAAATGGAGGAAAGAGGGAGTTTGCCGGATGTCCATGTCCTCGGCACCTCTTCAGTCACTCTGACTAGAGAAGAGGCGTCGCGCATGAGTTCCCAGCGCAGACAGGAGCTACAACGAATTGCCGAAGAAAACGAACTTTTGCGCTCCAACCCATTCAGATATATCTTTCATCCTGCTGTCAGGGTAAGTATTCTCTTTTTCTATTTTATACGGCGTCGTAAATATATGTATTATTTGTCTTACCAAAGCATACTCTATCAGTGAAACAAAGAGTGAATACAGTTAAACCAAAAAAAATTCACCATTCACAGAGCTGTTTTTTGTGGGCTAAATATACAGTTTAAACCAATAGGCAACTTGCACTGGAATTCGGTTTATACATGAAGTATGCAATATACATAAGCGTCACCATAATGGATAATTACCGTATCTCCTACTTATCTTTCGTAGTATGCAGATCAACCCTCGAAAGCGCGCGTAAATCCCGATCGGTTGATTTGCATACTACGAATGATAAGTAGGAGATACGGTAATTATCCATTATGGTGACACTTATGTATATTGCATACTTCATGTATAAACTGCGTTTCAGTGCAAGGTGCCTATAGAAAATTGCTCATGGGAATTTAAAATTTTCCCTTTAAAACTCAGAGTTTCGCTTAACTTTAATAAGCGAAATGAATGAATGAATAAAAAATGTGTGTCTCATAATTGTAAAAATGGCTACTTAAAAAACCGTAAATTAAGATATGTGTGAATTTACACTGGGTGTCGCGAATGTTTCCAATTATCATGACACCGTCTGGTAGAATTAACAGGTATAATCGTGAGAAACGTCCGTCACTGTTAAAACTATGTGAAATCAGATTATGCGTTTGTGATACGGAGCGTCGGATTTTTATGCAACACAGTCGTTCTGCTTGACCAGAAATTCTCATTTTAGTATTGTTCCTATTATTTCACGGAGCTCTAAACCCCGGGGTGCCGAAGCTGAGTTCTGCTTTTTGGAATTCCGGAGCTTTGACCGATAATTGTACAAATTTGTTAGTAATTAAAGAATAATGCCAAAGATGGTTTTAATAAAATATCTTTTTTCAAAACTTAAAAAAAACCCAATAAAAATGCTTAAAAAATGAAGATAAAATTAACATCTTTCAAGCGTAGATAAGCTTAAAATTAGTCATTTAAGGGACGGAACTCCGATATTCCCGAGCAATACGTAACTGAACGAAGAAAAAATTAAGTTTTAAATAGTGTTTTTTTATCCATAAAGTATTATTTAAATATTTTATTTTGTATTATAATTTCGACACAGTATAATTTTCGAAATTCATTCTATATTCATTCTATATTCGCTAGGTAATCTAGCGTCTCTACCATATAACAAATAAAACGGAATGCACCCGTGGTAGTATGTTTTCTAATTCTATGTACAAACAAAGCATAAGGCAAAAATTTGTCCCAATCATCTTGTTTATTATCCACATATGCCGAAATAATGTTTATTAAGGTAGGATTAAGTTTTTTTACTAAATCATTACACGCTGGGTGATAGCTGGTGGTATTAATTTTTCTGGTTTTGCATAATTTCAATATTTCGGCTACAAGTTTGCTTAAAAATTTAGTTCCTCAGTCACTAAGTAATTCCAGAGGCGCACGGTGTTGCAATATGATGCGTCTGAGAAAAACTTTAGCGACAGTTGTACGTGGTGGTGTTATTAACAAATCCAATAGTAACGCACTTATAAACTATAATTTTCATTTTCTTACCTTTAACGCTAATAATCAACAGTTTGAATTTACAAAAGATATTAAATTTAACACAAATAAATGTAACAAAGCAAAATGCTTAACGTGTCCGTATATCAATAATGAACATTTTATAACCTCATATTGCACTAAACGTAAATTTCTACAAAATATAAACAGTATACATAATTGCGAAGTCAAAAACATAATTTATGCAATATCGTGCAAAAGATGCGGGCTACAGTATATAGGAGAAAGCCAAAGGAGCTTACGACAGCGTTTCAACAAACATAGAAGAGATGTTAAAAGTAATGTTAAAGACAGTTTTCTAGTAAAACACTTTAATAATAATGAACACTCTGTTAATGAAATGCACATGAATGTATGTGTTTTAGAACACTGTAGGGTATTAGGTTCAGGAAATAAGCAAAATTTATTGCAACGAGACGATTTTAGGATAAAAGCATTAAATACAGAATTTCCTTTTGGTCTTAATGATAAAATTAATGGCTACGGTATTATTTCTTCTGACAAAGATCCACGTAATTACAAAAATAATCCGTATTTTTGTACAAAAATGCCTTCTGTTGTAGTAAAGAAAAAAAGAAATAAAAAGAAACGCACCAATAAAAAAGTTAATTACAATACCGTAAACAAAAGTATTGAAATTCTAAGTAAAACAAATGTCACGCCATTTGATATTTACAAAACGATAAACACAATTTCACTTAAAAACTTCTTGGCATTATTGAATTGGTTGGAGACAGTACTCTCTTAAAACAATTAGTAAAAAAACGTAGCTAATCTATTTAGTAGATTATGTGTTACTAAGTAAGTAAGTTTTTACGAACTTTTCGTAAAATGACGAATTCGCTATAAGATCTCGTTTACATGACAACTCTATTGTCCATTTCAAATGTCGGCCATATTGATTCCTATCTTTAACGTGCCGTTTTCTTCGAATTTTTTAGCAAATTTTGTTAGTATTTGTGCAGAATTAATTGTTTAAAATAAAAAAATAGCCGCTGTTTATTTTAATAGACTTGTTTAAAATTAAAATTATAAAAATTGCTTGCTTTAAAACATTTCAGGTAAGTATTTTCAAATATTTATTAAATTTATCCTTAATTATTTGTGTTTTTTCCATCTTGTATTTACGTAAATTTATTATAGGATTTTTTATAATTATGTTTGCTTATATGTCTAAAAAATTAGAGTTCTGCATTTTTAAATAAAATAATTTGCGCATTATAACAATCATGATTTCTTTTAATTTTTGTTTTCTCAAACAACGCGAGACTGCCGTCTCTTTATTTTAGGTTTGGAAAAACGAAATTTTAAATAAAATAAACTTTTTTTGGTGTACAATTTCATTATTTCACAAATTGTCTATAATTGTCCGGCGTAATGGGGTTTAATGGCATGTCCAAAATGGAAGGGGAGGCACAGGAAACAAGTTTTTTTCAAATCGACAATGCGCAAAAATAACAAAAAAATTATAAAGGGTAAAATGTGGGTAAAAAAATCATTTACCCAGTTAAGACAAAAGCTTTTGTTTAAAAAAAATTCTTCTGCACAAGTGCTTTGGAAAAAAATTCCTAAAGTCTTATCGTACAGGTATTTCGTGTATTTCGTGTAAACTTTTGGGCTGTAAAAGTAAAAAAATCGCCTTTTTGCCTTGATTTATCAAATGTTTTTTTGCACAATGCGCTCAAAGACAAAAATATGTAATGAAACGTTATGAGATAAAATTACCAAAAAAAACCCCCTTGGCTCATCTTTATTTGTATTAAGATGTCACCACAAAAACAGAGTAGGCGGTGGTGTATCTTTGTACTAGAAAAACTATTATGGTGTGTGAAGTTTTACTGCCTTTTGATTATGGGAATAATATGTGTGCTTGAGTGAACGTATAGAGAAAAAAAGAACGCGAACAAATTGTATGATTTTGTCTTGCAAAAAACAAAATTTACCCAGCGTGTTGGCAAAATAAGACACTGAATGTCAATCAGCTGATTTTTTTTGGGTTACAATAATTTCAGTTTTATTATGCCAGGAGACCTAAAATAAATAGTAACCACCTCAATTTTTCCTTGTAATGAAATTTTAATCCCTGACAAACCAAGGTCTAAAAAGAAGAAGTTTAGAAATTCTATAATAAATAGTGACCACCTCAATTTTTTCTTGTAATAAAATTTTAATCCCTGACAAACCAATGTCTAAAAAGAAGAAGTTTAGAAATTTTAAAAAAGATAAAAATTTACTAATCCATATATTAATGAACACATTATAACTTTTATTAAATTCATTCCTTAAATTTTTTTTATTCACATGCTTTACACCCGGTTCTATCGCTTTTATTTTTTTTAGAAAAATTATTCAAGATTTTTACTGTACATATCGCCAATCAATTTTTTAATCCGATATTTAAGTTTAATGCAATTCAAAAAAGCAAAAAACTTTAAAATAAAATAATAAAGATCTTCAAAATTTCAAAACGTCTCAAAAATTTCTCCAAAATCATTTCCGTATCAAAGCAAAAAACACAAAGGATAAAACTTTTATTCCGGAAATCATATTGTAAAGCTTTTGACAAATGCGTTTGTCATCTTCCGTACAGTAGAAATTCTAAAACACAAAATTTTGAGATTTTTTAGAAATACAATAATAGTTACGAAAAGTCAGATAAAACTATCACAAAAATACAAAACATACACAATATTAAAATATAAAAAATATAAAAAAAAGGATTGAAAAAAATGCGAAAAAATATGTTAAAAACAGAACAATTGAACGCTAGAAATAGCCTTGTTTAAAACAGGTTTATCTTCTTTTATACATAATGACTCCTTTATTTTAAGACAGTACTCACTAGTGGCTGAAGTTACAATAGGAAAATTATTGATCGAAGGAGCGTCTTTTATATACTGACAAGACATTAAATGGTCATGAACAGCTGATTCTTTGCTTTGCACACTACGTCCGGTTCTTGCCGAGATTCCTATATGGTCTGAAACTCGAGTCGAAAAATGGCGGACAGTTTGTCCAATGTACACGGAATCGCATCCGTTACACTGATATTTGTAAACGACACCAGATTTCAAACCATTAGGCACTCGATCTTTGAACGGGAAGAAGTTAGCTAAGCGACATGTTGATTTAAATACTACTCTTAAGTTGACTTGTGGAAGATGACAGAAAACAATTTTCTTAACTTAGAACCAACTTTAGTTGACAATAAACCAATATATGGCAAAACGATTGTTACAGATTTTTTCTCAACAGAAAAATTTAACACTTGTCTAACGCTCAAACGCTAATTAAGAAACTTTTTAATACAAGAGTCAATAAAACTAGAAGGATAACCATTTTTTGATAAAAAAGTTTTTAAAATTCGTAATTCAGCATCAAGTTTGATATAAGAGATTGATAAAACATAGGATCTGTGTAAAAGCGAAAAAATGAGACCAAATTTGAAGGACATCGGGATAAAACTTTGAAAGTTGGAATAAACACCGCTAAAAGTTGGTTTTCTGTAGACTGAAGTTATAAAACGATTCTTTTCTTTTGAAACTAAAATGTCTAAAAAAGGTAAAACGCCATTTGATTCGCTCTCGTACGTAAAATCTATTGAAGAGTGCTGTGAATTTAAATAGTTTAAAAATTTCAAAATATGATCTTTTAATTTGAATAATATAAAACAATCGTCAACGTAGCGGCGGTAAAACACTGGCTTAAAATTGGTAGGACAATCTTTTAGCCAATTTGACTCATGATGTGACAAAAAAGCATTAGCTAAAACGGGACCTAATGGATTGTAACACCAGTATAAAAGATATAAGCTAATTTCAACTTATATTTTGGTTATACATGCGTAATGTGACACTTGGAAAATTTATAGCCTAAGAAACTTTCAGTGTTTTTCTTAGCTTTTTGCAAAACAAAATATTTCACACTTAACAGCTTCAGCTGTTAAAAATCAAGCGGTCTGTCAAGATTGTGATTTTGACAAATCGAAATTCTCCCACAAAAGTATGTGGCTGTCTTTTGTCACAATACAATATTTTATTTTCCACCTGTTTCTTTACGCATTTAACCCGAATTTCAAGAATTCCCTTCTGTTATAAAAACAAATCTTATGAAAAATTAGCAACGCTGTTTTGTTTGATATGTACAGTTTTGGGTATAAATAAGACTGCTTTCTCTCTTCAGAGAGAGTGTGCCGAGGAGTTTTATAGAAGAGGCGGCGTTTACGCTAGCCGAGTTTATGGCCACTCCCTGGGAATTTAGGAACCTCAGCGGTCCCGGAGGTACTCCATCGGTTCCTTACCGCTGAGGTTAAACACAAGAAAGGAAGCCGCCTTGTTTATCCCATTTTAGTTTAGTATTTTTGCATTAGTATATTTTAGAGTAATATTTCTTTTTAAATAAAATAAAAAAACAACTTTTTTTTAGTTAAGTTATATTTAACATGATAACTATACTAATTTTTTTTTAATACAGTATTGTATGGTTATTCGAATAGTCCTAATATTATGTTCCTAATATAATACATGTACACGCGTTTTAATATTATTAGGCAAGCCTATTAAGTTTTTTTTGGTATGGAAGAAAACTAAGTAAGAGCAAGGTCAACATAAATTAGAGCTATTTTAATCAGACTCTTCTAAACACATTATACTAAAAAAATGCGCTTTAATTGATGTTGATTTAATTTCTATATTATGTTTTTTTTCGAAATTCAATCAAAAATTGCACGCTCTTTTACATAAAGGAACTTGTTAGAAATAAATCCTATATATATATTTAAAATCTCTCTCTCTTTCTAATTAAATAAATAAAAGCAAACTATATTAAAGCCTATTATATTACTAATAAATTGCATCAAGTTAAGTTTTACTTGTTAAACAAAGAAAAAGAATTTGATTTAAAATAAAACAATACCATGATAATATGAAAATGAGTTTTAAGCACAAGATTCCGGCGAATAATAACTATTATAGAAAATAAATAAATACATAAGCGGTTAAAAAAAATTGATAATTTAAAATGATTTTTCTTATTGAAATATTTTGAAAAGTGAGATTATTACCGCTCAGAGATTTTAAGTAAGTAATCTCGAATTTTCTTTATCACCAGCCGATTTGAGCTAAATTTTTTACATTGTATTTACTAAATGTCAATCCAAAAACACAAAATTAAGTTTAGCTAGAATTAATATTAAATTTAGCGTGATAAAATAGAAATTATGATATTAACTAAGCATATTGTCTATTATGTTTCCAGTTTTATTTAGCTCACTAAATAATTCAATTATTTCAATACAAAAATTAATTTGTTTGAAACTATGTTCACAGTACTCATTAATTAAAAATTTTTTTTATGGATTTAAAATTAAGTAAATCCATATATTTTCTTTCTTTTCAATATTAATTAATAAAAATAATATATTTTTTTTTAATATAATAATATAATATTTTCATACGAGCTAAATAAAACTGAATACCTTTTTTTTGTAAGAAAATTATTCTTCCAAAACTGCACCTTTCAGTGAAATTCACGGACTTAACTTTGGAAAATTTTTAAAGGATTATATTAAAGGACGATTAACAGTTTGGTAAGTATCATTAAAAATATAATTTATTGAAATATTATTTGATATATTTTTATTGAAAAGTGTTCATTTATATTGATATATATATATATATATATATATATATATCAAAATATTGTAAATCATATTTTAGCAAAAAGCTATTTTTATTTGTGAAATAGGGAGCAGTGCTGACGTTGGAGGGATAGTACGACAGTAGCTCAGCAAGGGTTCCCAGAGCACAGTACAGTTGTTTTTGTTGGTACTGAGGTCGGTGGTTCGATTCCACCCTGCGGATATTCTTGTAACGTCAGGATTGTTAGTAACTGGAAGAAGTTTTTTTTTGCTGCCAAATTTTAGCAACTCAAAAGCGTGCAATTATTTATTAATAAGTCCAGGCCTGGTAGATAAGGCGCCCTTTTTGAAATTTTGAAATTGAGAAATGAATGAATAAAGAAATAATGAATTATTATGAAATGAATGTATTATACCTCTCAAAAAGAGAGAAGGAGTTGCACCTCTAATAAATTGAGGTCCTAATTATTTTTAGCTTAGTTTTTTTTATTTAATATTGAATTCAGCATAAGCTTGTTTCAGTTACTTTGTTACAGTAGTCCAAAATTGATACTGAAGATAACCCTTATTCACGTTTTTCAAATGAAATAATTAATTCTCAAGCTAAAGAACGTAGGGAAAGAAAATTTAACAGAGATCGCGCATTGGAAAATATAAATTTGAAGAATAGCTGTGAGGAAGAGGACAGTAGTAACGTTTTTAGTAGAACTATTGAATTTAGTTTTATCGACTATAATTTTAAGTACAACCTTTTTGAATATATATAGTCAATTTTTTTTTAAAAATTTTTTTGCACTATCGTGTAACTAAAAAACAAAACACAAAAAACTTTATTGAAAACGTAAAAGTTACCGATTATATACTTTTACAAAGTTTTACTTTATCATTTATATTTGTATTAGTTAATTCTAAAAAAGGAATACAACTATAAACGATGTAAAGAACAAAATTTTATTATATATGTTAATGATATCTTTGGTACACTCAATGTTCCTGCTTTTATGTTATTAATATTAAAATTTATTAGTGTTTTATGTGGATTTCTATTTATTACATTTGTTTTACTATGTTTTAAAATACAAATCACATTTTTTTTAAAAATTAATTTGTTTGAATTTTAAATACATAGCTCACAAAACAATTTTTTTGCGTTAATTTCTGATTGATTTTATTGTTTGTCTATTTATGTTATGTATTTTTTATTATGTTGTAAAAAAATTTCAATTAAATATTAAACTTAGAATATATATTTAAAAAAAATTCTGTTTTATAAATAAAGATTTGAAAATTAAATATAGGTATATGTTAGAATTGAGTAATTTATTATTAAATAAGTAACAAAAATAATATCAAAATCTGGAAGTTTCTGTCCATTGAACGTTTTATAAACTATGCGTTTTGTTCATTTTTCTTTGTAATTTTCAACAAAATTTTTACGTTTTTAGGGCCACTATACGCTATATATTTAAAAATATAAAAATATATTACCTCACAATAAAAAAATATCTATGCTTAATGAAAAATGCCCAATTTTTAGAGAGAGTTATAGGATTTTAAAATTTAGACTTTGAATTATTTAAAGCTTTATGGGTTAGTCGATTATGACTGAATGTGTATAGTAAAAATTATGGCCGTTAATAATTTATTATCAATGAAGAAAGGCCCCCGGAATTCTAAATTAAAATTTGTTAATTTGTTTTTTTTTTGTTTTAAATACGGTGCAAAGTTTTGTATTGATGGATTATTTTCTGCATTTTTTGTATATTATGCGTAATTTTTCTGTATCTGCTATGTTTCCTTAAAACCATCTCGTTGATTTACTTCTCTTGACAATCGAATTTTATTATATAATAACTTTCAAATAATGATCTTGCAATCATTTGAAATTCGCAGAAATTCAACTTTTTACATAAAGTTCTTTGTATTTAAACAAATATGGACAATAAGTTGTCCTTATCAAATGTTAAAATTTATTTTATAATATTTGTCATAATATGTAATTATTATATCAGATTATATCATCTACAGTTTATATCATTTGTAACTTTTACATTCATTCATTTTACATACAATCATTTTACAAACTTATTTTGGACATATGGTTTGCAAATGGAACAGTCAAATGTATTCGGAACTGTTTTTTCAATGCAGTATTCACTGACTATAATCTGCAAAATCAGACTGAAATCTCCAAGATAGAACTGTAATCTGCAAAATAAACTTAATTTCAGAAGAAGGACAGCACCTAACAATAGCTATATACACATTATGTTACTCGTGTATATTGAACTTAAACATAATGGATTTTTCTATCTGGAACTTAAAAATTTAAGAAGAATTTGAAAGAAAACAATCTTAACCCTTTTTTGCTTCAAATTTTTATTTTGTTTTGTTTTCGTCTCCAAAAAATTTTATCTTATTTTGTTTTTGCCTCCAAAAACTTTTATTTCAGTTTCGTTTCTAAAATTCTAGGGTGGTTCTTGTCTTTTTTTATACTAAAAATATTTTATAGTAGTCAAGTTAAATATATTCTAACATTACATTTTAACGCTGTTCACTTTAGTTAGGTGTATTTAATTTTCTTTGCAAACTAAGTGCTTTTTATTAACTTTTTCATAACTATTTTTTAAATAAATATTTAATTTTTTTAAAAAATATTATTTTTAAAAAAATATTATTTTTATTAATTAAAAACTAACTAAAGATAAATTCTATCAGGGTGAAAATAGATGAGTAGTAAAGTAACCACTCGTTTTTTGAGAAAATATCACGTGCAGCGAAACACCTGACGCAACTAAATAATAATTGGTTACATGACCGCTGAAAACTTTTTTTTAATTTTTCTCGCTCGCGGGATTATTGTTTTATTCTTCCTGGCGGAAAGCGGTTACGCCCTTAATTTCAGCCTGGAAGACTTTA
>JASAMX010025449.1:0-10365 GCA_030248175.1 Microlaimidae sp. YZB2_3
AAACAAATTGTCTCATAACACCTGACCGTTTTCCAGCTTACTCTTTAAAACGTCTGGCTAAAGTTATTGCCTAACCTTTTGCAGAAATCTTTCAGATGTCTTTTGATTTTGGAGAATTTAACCACTGATTGGAAAAAACAGTTTTATTAAACTTACTGTTTAAAAAAAGGCACTAAAAGCCTAAAGAAAATTATTGTCCAATTTCACTTACATCCTTTTTCTTGTAAACTAACTGGAACAGCTTGTTCAAAGAAGACTCTTGTCTTTTTCATCATTTTGTCAAGGTTTGCAACATGGTTTTAAAGGAAAAAAGTTTTACAATAACACAGCTGTTGGAAACTTTTACTGAGTGGATGCTAACACTAGAAAAGATAAATTTCTAATTGATGTCATTTACTTGGATTTTGCCAAGGCCTTTGACACCGTGTCACATCAAAAATTGTTATATAAGCTAGAAAAATATGGTGTTTCTGGTAAATTTTTAAAATGGATAAAATAATTTTTAGTTGGGCGGGAAATTAAAGTTGTAATTAATAACTCAGTATCCAAATCATTTCCTGTAAGAAGTTCAGTTCCTCAGGGTTCTGTTTTAGGTCCATTTTTATTTTTGGTATATATTAATGATATTGTTGATTGTGTTAAGTTCTCACAAATTAGACTCTTTGCAGATGATATAAAGTTGTTTGTAAAATCTTTATCTAAAGATTACCACATTCAAACCTTGAGACTTCAGCAAGATTTAGATAGAATACACAGCTGGTCACAAGACTGGCAACTGCAGTTATCACAAATGTGAAGTTCTTCATATTTGAAATCATAGCAAAGAGTTAATTTGTAATTATAAGCTTGGTAATAACGTACTTGCAACTACAGAATTGGTGCGTGACCTAGGTGTTTATATATCCCATGATCTGAAATTCTCTAAACACTGTGAAATCACAGCAAAAAAAGCTATGAGAGTGACATCACTAGTTTTTAGAACATTCAATTCAAACTCTAAAATAATTTTCTCAGAGCATATAAGTCCCATGTTAGACCAATTCTGGAGTATGCTAGTGTAGTTTGGAACCCTTATTTACAAAAGGATATAAACATTTTGGAAAAAGTGCAACAAAATTTCACTAGACGTTTGTTTTATAAATGCAAGTTGTTACCTGTTGGTTATGAACATAGACTGAATTACCTAGGTTTAGAAAGATTAAAGGATCGAAGAGACAAAATTGATTTATATGAGTGCTTTAAAATTATACATTGCTTAAAAAATTTGCAAGCCAATGATTTTTTTAAGTTTAACCTGCAGCCCACCCGTGGTCATCCATTTAAATTGGCAATGGAAGACTGCCGAATTAATGCAAGGAAATTTTCTTTTGCAAATAGGGTTGTTACACCTTGGAACAATCTACTCCCATCTCAAGTAACTGTCGATTCTTTGGATGCATTCAAGAGAAGTTTTAAAACTGACTTAAATAAGCGCTCTTTTTGAGCCTTTAAAGTCATATCAGATAGCTATGTTCATTGATAATTAGTTACAATTGTGATTCATATTGGCGGCAATTAAGTCGCAGATTTGATGTTGTTGATGAAAAAAAAAGAAAAAAAAAGAAAAAAAAACAATGAAATGATGAAAACAGAAGAATTAAACTTTGCATAAACTATGCTTAGTATGATATTAATTCTGTTATCTGATCATTAAAAAAAAAAAAAAAAATTTAGTGTATTTTCCGAAATTTTAGTCCCCGTGGTTCTACGTTGCGTCTGTGGTGAGCAATCGTTATAAAATAAAATAGTGTAATTTCGGCACACATATTGCTGTAGGTAAAAACGGGTTGAATTAAGTGGTCGGGTATTAAATTGTAGTTGTAAATAGTTAAAAGACAACGTTGAATTGTGGAGGGGTCATAGCACTGCACTTAAACCCGATTAAGGGGGTCCTTTTAAAAAGTACCAAAATTAAATGCACTTTTTTCCCAAATTTTGCTCATTTTAATACCATTTGGCATTTTAGCTGTACCTTTTTGCCAGTTAAACGTTGAACAACAAGTAGAATCTTAAATTAAAGAAAACTGTCTGGAGATAATGATAGGCTTTTAAATTTTTGAAATGATGATTTTTTGACTGAGAAACAATTGATTGTTTGTAAAGTGCCAAAATTAAATGCATACATTTAATTTTGGCAATTTTCAATGTTTTTAAAAACTGATTTAATTAAGTAAAAAAACTACTTTTGTACTGTGAAAATTTTGTGGCGCAACGCAGTATCGTGAAAGCTTAAAAATGAGCTATAAAACATGAAAATCGGGCCGTACAGTGAAAAGTTACATTGGAAAAAAAATGCCGAAATGAAATGCACTACCCTAACACCACCACAATTAGTTTTAGACCAAAAATATAATTTCACGGGAAGGAGTGGATGAAATTAAATTCAGCACGAATATTTGTTGCCCCTAGGCAGGAGCGTAGCCAGGATTTTAGAAAGGGGGGTTGTACTTCATACAAATGTTTCGAAAGGGGGGTTGTAGCGGATTGTAGTACAAAATTTCAAAATACCGTTAAAAAGACAATAAAAAGGGGTAAAAATTGTCGCGCTTCGCGCGAAGTCATTATTTTCGCTTTAATTTGCCGTGATTTTTAAGTTAAACGCTGAAAACATTAGCTTTAAAAGCGGAAAACAATTAAAATCGCGCGATAGCGCGAAAAAATTTTCAAAAATTGTTATTGATATTTATCAAAAACATCACTTCAAAGCTATAGAAAAGTAAATAAGTGTCGAGCTGAGCGGAGCGAAGCGCTAGAAAATTTTTAAAATTTTTTCCCTGTAAACCCCCAAATTTTTACTTCCGCCGGCCCAAAAGGGGGAAGGGTTGCCACCCCAACAACCCCCCCGGGTTGCCGCCCCAACAACCCCCCCGGGTTTCCACCCCAACAACCCCCCCTTGCCTTTGGGAATTAAACGCGGAGGCAATTATTCTATTGCACCGGAAGCAGGCCAGTTTTTTGAATTTTATAACAAACTTTGTTTTGTCAAAAATATAAAACCTAAAAATAAAGGCAAAATCCCCAAATAAAATATGTTTACTGCCTTAATTGTGGCGTGTTCAATAAAAAAACCTATGGCTCGTCCTAATATAAAGACCATCTTTTTAGAAAAGAGGTTATAATTAGTATATTCGAGTTTCCTCGTTAGAGTACTAATGTTATAGCGCTCTTTAGTCAGGAAAAGTAAATCAATGTCTAAGCAACATGAAGTCACATAATTTTCCTCCATTTTACGTGATAAAACTATTTGCAATATATAATAAAGGGTATACTTTATCATTTTATACAATTCCTGTACGTTATTGCGACTTATTATGCCTTAGAAACGACCTTCGACTTACAGAAAAATTCCTGTTTTTCAATTCTCAGAAAATGAGCAAAACCGAACTTTTCCCTGTCAACTTTTTTTAAGACTGATTTTAGTCCGCTATCAATGTAGCGTAATGTATGAATATAGTAACCGTTTTTAATATAATTCTTGGAAGAAATTCTCTAGCTTTTAAGATTGAGTAGTCGTTTTTAGTTTTTTTCGTAGTGTAATTGCGTAAAAGCAGCTATTTTTTTCCGCATTTCTCCGCAAATTTTATTCGCAAACACGTGAAAGACATGGCAGTCTTTCTTTCGGCCAGATATACCTGTAGTTTAAAATTCAAAAAAACTTTTACAACAGAACTTAATAGCCCAACTAACTGAAATGTCAGCGTTTATTTGGAATATTGCAAAAACTTTTGTCAAAAACTTTCTCGTTCGCGGAACCTTGTTGTGTAGTAATTTTCGTCGTTACTTTGACACAATGAGCCAGATGCGTCGTAAAATACTTGTAACTGTGACTCCTTTTATATCTTAATACACAAATAATATAAACAAAATGAGTCAGAGTCACGTTGATTTTATGGTAATTGTGACTCTTTCTGTCAGAGTAACGACGTTTTAGAACTTCCTCGTCGCGGCAAAAGTGTAGTCATTTTTTTTTCTCGAATTTTTCTATGAAAGAAAATATAAGTCGAAACGATTTCTCAAAAAGCTTTTGTATTTTGTCGGAGAATTATTGATTATTGAATAATTACACCTCAATTTCACTGTAAGTAAGCGCATAGAAAATTTGGGCATATCGGTAAAAGTTTCGAGTTGTCCTAAATTAAAAAACAACAACAAAAACTATCAAAATTATGTCAAAAAAAAATTACTGTACAACGACATAATCTTTAGTTTGTACAAAAATATTATGCTACGGAAACTGTTTGAAGTAAGCGTATTTCACCAGCTAAAAAGTCTGAAAGATCATTGAAGAATTGGTAAGATTCTGTTCTAAATACCGGTTTATTATACGACCAATATTTAAAACGAAATCTTAATTAGACTACACTGATATGAATTATTTTGCATGACCTGATTACTTTAAAATGTTCCCAACTAAAGATGTTTTTCAGTGCATATCATTTTTGCACACTTTTTTAAATCTGAATCACAGCACAATAATTATCAAAAAATGATTTTTTCCTAACCATTATTGTTTGTAAAAAAACCAAGTTTTTGCTTTTTTGTTGTTAAAATTTTCTTTTTATGTAAAATTTTTTTAGTTACTTTTTTTTTAAATTTTCGGTAGTCTTTCGGCCCGAATTCTATTGTATAAAATTCCGTCCTTTACTACGGCAAAATGAGTCACTATTCGTATAAAATATGTGTGCCTCTAACTCATTTTAACATTAAAACAGGACTTTATTAGCTACAGAATGAGTCACAGTCGCGCTTATTTTATAATGACTGTGGCTCATTTCGCCGTAGTAACGACGATTTGTAGTTTCTGCGAAACGAGCCGTATGATTTATTTTGTAAAAAATTTTTTCGACAGCCAACGTTAAATCACTTAACTTTTACTCGATTTTGTTTTAAACTTTTTTTAACAAAATTTAGTAAACTTTAATTTAAGTTTTAATCATATTCGTTTTTAAAACAAAGAAGGTTGTATTCTGCGAATGCTTGCAACAAAATTTAAACGTTAAAAGTAATTTGGTTAGGTATGTATCTTTATATAAATGGACGTAATACAGTGCCGGCCGAAAGTAGCCTAGGATCAGAACGCGTTCTGGCTTTCTCTCCGATCCCTGGAACGCACCTAGAACGCGCTCCAAACGCGTTCCCGGAACGATGCAGGTGGGCGATAGTCGGAACATCAAAGCTGGGAATTGATGTCATTACCAATCACAGACTGAGATTTACACCCTTCCCAGATGCGTTCCTAGAACGCGTTCTAGGAATGATGCATGTGTTTAATAGGATAGTAATTAAATCATGAAAAGATGCCAAAACACCTTTTATTTTTTACACACATTCTTACGACCATAAAAGTCGGTTGGGTGAGATTAGGTAAACGACATTAGGTAGACGGAGATTAGGTAGACGGCGATTAGGTAGACGACATTAGGTAGACGGGAGAAAACACAACGATTAGGTAGACGGAGATTAGGTAGACGCGCATTTAATAGTATTTTTAAAAGGTTAAAATACGAGTATATAAATTGTAACTTATATTAAGAATTGTAGAAGAGTTTTAATTTAAAATCTTGACCATTGTGTTAGTGCGAACAGTAGTAAATTGCTGCTAAATAATTTTAAAGGTGGTTTTACTGCAAAATGGGAGAAAGAGTCAAACTTATGTTTTTTAATAATCTGCTCAACCGGTTTTCGTCCAAACATTAATATAATAATACGAATTTAAAACCCTGCGCAATAATCAAAGATAAAACATGCGACAAAATATCGGAAAAAAGTTTTATTGGATAATTTTTATTTAGCTTTAATTGTGTTAGGTGCTTATATCTTTTATTGAAATGTGTTTGTATTAGTGATTTTCTCAAGAACTCCAAGCCCTAGAACGAACCTCTATTTTTAGGAGTTTGGAAGCAACTGCCGAAGCTCCACCTTATTTTGTACTAATTTTAGGAAAAATTTAAAAAGTACACGCATAGATTATTTTATCAAAATTTTTTGGAAATTAATTTTTTTCAAAACTTAGTAAAAACAATAAAAATAGGATTAAAAATGCAGATAAAGTAGCTTAAAATATTATTCAAACTTAAATAACCTTATAATCGTTCTCGTCAAATCTCCTTTGGAAACTTTATCAAAGCAATATAAAAAATTGTCATGTGCTAACAATTTTCCTTTTACACCATTTTGTTTTTTGCGTTGACCGTCAAAAAATTGGGCCATAGTTAGCACCGGAAACGACGATTTTATTCGCGCGTGAAGAGCGTGTATTGTAACTTAACATGTATTGAGTATATATATTAAGTTTAAAAATATTTAAAAGATTTTTAGTTAAAAAAACAAATTTGACAAAAAATTTATGCTATTACTTTTAATTATTCGTGATCTTTGTATGAAAATAGGGCGGAGCTCCGGAGCTCCAATGCTTTCTTTGGAGCTGCTGAAAACTGAGCTCCGCCTCAAAGTTCCAGAGCTCGGTGCTCTGGGCATCACCAGTTCAGGCATTTAGAATGGTAAACTCCTGGCGGGCATATTATTCTGATCAAAATCCTGCCTTAGGATTATATACATTGTACATGTATTGAATTAAGTATTTAAAGAAACACTATTTGATTCAGTTTTATGATACCCTTTTTTAGTTCAGCTCGAAATATAAGCGTTACAAATTGCAGCAAATTATGTTTTTTTTTATTTTGAAATCTCAAAATAAGTTAAATTCCACCGATTTCCAAAATCGTGGTACAATAAATTTAATTGTCTTAAATTGGAGAGAAAAAACTTTAAAAATTCAGATTAAATTGTTGTTGCAACAGTTCTAAGCATATTATTATTGTTATTGTAAGCTACATATTGTGGTTCAAATATGTAGCTTAGAAATTTAAAACACAAGCTCAGACCACAGAGGAAACACTATAAAAACTGTTTTTTAAATGTTCACTCAGTTAATGCCAGCATTTTTTAATTGAGTTTAAGTTGGAAAACTAAGAAAACCAATCAACTTGCTTTAGCCCCATCATATTTAGCCACATTCGAATTCTCGTATTGTATACATGTTCTTAGGTTAAATTTAGTAATATTGAGAATTTTTTTTAAAAAATTTAAAATTTCAACATTAAAGCTCTATATTATTTTTTATAAAAACTAACATTTTGATTTTTTTATAATGAAATTTTAGAATGGATCGGATCCAAAAACAATAATTATTTTGTATTTTTTAACAGTAAAGAAACTCCAAAGTTTAGTTATGACGCTGTTAATTGCTATGAGTCTTTTAGCAAATAAAATTACAAAAATATCAAGAGTATTGGAATAAATAGACAGTTCACTGCATTTAAACATCAACACATATTGTCTTATGTCAAAAACTTTCCAAGGTCAAGAATACAATATTTTATTAAAACATAAATATAAAAAGTACAAAATAGTGTCAAAATAAAACTTGGAAGATAGCGTCAAGATTTTTAAAACGTGTCAAAAATGTCAAAATAAAACGTACAAAATAGTGTTAAAATATACAGTAATGTAAAAAAATTGTTGTTATCTTGTAGGTCAAGTAAGTTTAAAATTTTTTTAGATTATTTAATTTCTCTCAAATTCTTAATTACAAGTTGTTACTTTTATAAAAACACACTGCACTGTAGACAAACTAAACCTGGCTGATCTTGATGATTTGTAGTACACAATTAAATATACCGTGTAAGCAATTACTTATCAAAATTAATCAATTTGAAACTGATATAAGAAAAAAATTAAATGATAAAAAATCAGAATAAAAAATCTTTGTGATTTGTATAATTTTATACATTAAATAGCTTTTGTTCTTAATTTTAATTTTATTGCTGTTAGATATTTTATTCTATATTGCAATTTATCAACCTCTGCCAGGTGTAATTTACCTATATCTATCAAAAATTTATGTTTTAAATTTCAGTGTGAGTTCCAAATTTTTTTCATTGTAATAATACTCTCAATTTTTGTTTAGGGTGTCTGACTTAATTTCGGCCAGGCCTTAATTTCGGCCACCAATTAAGGGTGTTGGAAAATTGGCTTATTTTTAAAGCACAAAAGAACTATCACAAAAGTAACTAGGATGAATGTTGAATAAAATGTTTAGTTTTATATTTCTGTTATTCTGCATTATCAACATTTTCATACAAAAAGTGAATTTTTTGTGATTTCCTGAATTTTTGCTTTGTGTTTAAACTGCATCAAATTTAGAACGAATCACTATATAACCTTAAAATAACTTCTATTTAAGGCTCAAAATGGTTAATTTTCATGTTTTGATATTTTTTTCAAAATCACTTTGCAATGCGTTTAACTAACTGCACATTTTAAGATTCCGTTAATTCGGCCACCTTAAAATTTAGGTGAAAGAACCTGCCGTTTTTTGCTATTTTCAAATTTGACGTTTTTTTAGCCCAAAAAAAATTCAACAGAAAATACATGTTATTAAAACTTGTTTTTTTAAGGTTTTAAGATTATTTAAAGTCTTGCTAATAACTATTAAAGTTTACAAACGGGAAAAATTAAGTTATATGTACTAAGAACAATAAGGATAAATTTGCAACTTTTAAAAATTTTTATTGTTCGTTTTGGCAATAGTTATAGCAATTTTTTTAGGTGGCCAAAGTTAATGGCTCGCGCTATAATTTTGGCCACTATAAAAAAGACTTTAAACATACACTGATCTTTAAGTGTTACAGAAGTTTTAAAATTTTGCACTGAAATAACAAAAATAGCTATCGTTTGATTTTTAGACCAAATCTTGGGTCGATTGGAAAAACCAGAAAAAACTTATTCAAAAAAATAAAAAGCTGGCCAAAATTAAGTCAGTTACCTTACATTCAATTGTATTTTGCGGGAAGCACCATCAATTTTTTTGTACATTCATGCAAGTACTTGAACCGGAATTGCTCAACACATTCATAAAATTGTACCGCAAGTTATTGCTATGAATGGAGGGCCCACAGTATATTAATTGTATTTTTTCTGATACTCATGATTTGACTTTGATTTGATACCCATTTCTGTACCAGTTTTACTGTTAACTAACAAAAACTTAATTTAAATTTTTGTTATCATGTTAAAAAACATTAAAACGTTTTGCCGCTTTTTGCACGAATGTTTTAAAAACCGTTTTTTATGGTGTTTCCTTTGCGGTCTGAGCTTTTGTTTTTAGTTTTTTAGCTATACATACTTGAATCACAAGATAAAAATAATATGTTTGGAACTGTTGTAACAACAATTTAATCTAAATTTTTTAATTAAATTGTTGTTAAAATAGTTCTGAACATAATTATTGTAGTTTAACAACAGATTTTTTTCACTACAATTTAATAAAATAAAATTTGTCATGCCACGATTCTGGAAATCGGAAGAATTCAACATACTTTAGGATTTTAAAATAAAAAATAAAAAAAATCGCTGCATCCATTAACACTTATATTTCGAGCTGTCCTGAGTGCTGACCCGAAGCGCACATTAACCATAAAGATTTTGAAAGAAAAAGTTTAACAAATTAGCAGTTTTTTTAGCTGTTCTTGTGTTTGTTTAAAATTAATATTCTTTTAAAATTACGCAATTGTTTTTGTTTTTTGAACTACTGATGATTTAATAAAACCTTGAACTCAAGAATTTTGGTTAACAAAATCTTTCTTACTACTGTAGCCCACTTGAAAAGGATTTAAGATTAAGAATTAAAGTGTTTTAAAATTAATTGTTAATTTAAAATCTTCTTAACCAAAGTTAAAATTACTAATCCGTTTCTAAAAAACAGACCCATAAGACTGAATTGTATAGTGTTTTTTGATTACATTTAAATTTAATAATAGTATTAATCCTAAAACAGAATTTTGATCAGATTAATTCCATCAAGGTCAGCCAGGTTTAATTTGTCTACAGCACATTTATATTTATAATTGTAATAATTTGTAGGTAAGAACTTGGGAAAAATTAATTAATCAAAAAAATCTTTTAAGCTACATACTTGGACTACAAAATAACAACAAGCTTTTTACACAGCTGTAAATTTTAACATTATTTTGTACGTTTTTTTGACACTATTTTTACGTTTTGTTTTAATGTCTTAATATAAAATACTTCAAAAGGGAAAAATTAATTAATCTAAAAAAAAATTTAAAGCTACATACTTGAACTATAAGATAATAACAAGCTTTTAACATAACTGTAAATTGTAATTCTATTTTGTACGTTTTATTTTGACAATATTTTGTACGTTTTTATTGATGTCTTAATAAATAATGCGATTACGAAAAATAAAATAATCTAAGAAAATTTTAAGAAAAATAAATAAACAACAAGATGACAATAATATTT
>JASAMX010025450.1:0-10343 GCA_030248175.1 Microlaimidae sp. YZB2_3
TTAGCTTTTATTAATGTATTTAAAAACTTGACATATGAAAATAAAAAATTTTCTCAGATAAATTGCTATACCGTGTTAATCTCGCAAAAAAGGACGGATATTTCTCAAAAAAGTACGAAAGAATATGAACTTAAAAACTGTGGCATTTCATTCAGTGGCAAAATTTTGATATTAAAATATTTTCAATAAATTATATTAAAATATAAAGTCTAACTTGTTAATAATAGAAAAAAAATTGGGTTATTAGTTTTGCCTTTTATTCGTATTGTTAGTTTTATAACATACTATTTTTGTTTTTATATTTGGAAAACCAACAATAATGTATCATTTTGTTAAACTGCTTTAGAAAAACAAGCTAAAAAACTAAGTAGCCCAATGTCAGCAAATAAAGGTGGAATCGTCTATCGTAACTTTATTTTGTATAAATTTATATTTAAAAACGTTTATGTTTCTTTATATTAATAGACGTAATGTAATGTATGTCTGTGTGTGTGCGCCTAAACTCCTCCAACTCATTCATCTACATGAGGTATTGCAAAGCTTATAGCCCGGGGGAATGTGTAATAGGATAAAAAATTATTGGAAAGCTTATAGCCCGGAGAATGTAGTAAAGGCGTTGAAATTAATAGCATGGAAATTTCTACTTGCGACACGGCATTTTAACTATAGGGGGGTCCTCATGAAATTTGGAACTTAAATTTTTTTTTGTTTCTGAATTGGCGCCAAAACTTATTGGTAAAAGTTATTAGTCAGTATATAATACTATTATCGAAAAGATCAACATGAACATTTTTATGCTGGACGATGTTTTTTTACTACAACGGGATGGATCCTCCTCCCTAATCACAAAAAGGATTGAGCTATATGAGAGATCATTGGAAAACTTATAGTTCGAGAAATGTCGTAAGCGAGTTGAAATTTAAAAACAAAATGTAACATGGACATCTTTGTGTTGGGTAATGAATTTTCACCACTAAAGAAACCCCGCATGAATTTTGGAAGTTAAAAAAGTTTTGTCTCAGAATTGGCTTAAATTTATTGCTAAGAGTTATTAAGTCAATTGAAAGCGAGAATGTCATATTTTTGGGAAGATCCACAGGGGCACCTTTATACAGGACTACACATTTTTGCTAAAGAAGGAAGGGATCCTCCTCCCCAACCACAAAGTGGATTGGGCTAAATAAAGTATGATTGCAAGACTTATAGTCCGAGATATGTAATAGAAGGGTTGATTTTAAAAAAAAATAACATGCACTTCTATTTATGTTGGATTTCACCAAAGATGCCACTTATACATTTTTTTGTCTTTAGACTGACTTAGAATTTTTGGTAGTGGATATTAGTCGATTGAGCGGAAAAATGTCCATTTGTATTTAAAATTAATCCCTTAGTTTTTTTACGTGCACATAGACAATTTCCTTCCTAATGGAAAATAAATTTGTTTTCATGTAAACAGCTGAAAACAGCTGAAAACTTGCTGTTATGGGATCCGAAAAATACAGGTACAATTATTTGTCAGCTGTATGGCTGACACGGGCTACTTGTAACTTAAAATATTCGCAAGAAAAGGAGCATTTAAAAAAACTTTTTCATTTTTTTATATCGAAGAATACTTCTTTTTTCGAACTCCGGTATGGAAAGAGATAAAATAAAAAATCCTCTTTTTAGAACATACCGACCCCACCTATTAACTCTTTACTCCTTTTGGGTCCAAGTGCCAACAAGTTCAAATCTTGTCTTGTAACCAGCGGCCGTTAAGCTTAGCTTTAAAATTTGCATATACGTCATGATCGACCGCTTAATTTGTCAGATCACAAAATCGTGATTATCAACTGATTCTCCGTTGTCAGTTGTGTCTATTAAAAGACCGGCAGTTGTCAGTTATGTTCTTTAAAAGACCGGCAAGCTTAACAGCCGTGTTTTTGGCTGTGCTTCACGATATAAGCTTGCTAACTGTAAATTCCATTTACCGCGATCGCACAAATGTCAAATCAAAAAAACATCGCTACCGATTGATTTTCCGTTGTCAGTTGTATCTATATTCCGAATTTTAAGTCATATAGATTTTATTCGGCCGAGTTATAATTGTTTTAAATAAAATTTGCTCTATGTTGTCAGTTGTATCTATTTTTCGAATTTCAAGTCATAAAAATTTTATTCGGTCGAGTTATTCAAAACCAAAGAAAGCGTTTGGAAGTTACTCATTTACTTACTCACTAACTTACTTACTAAATTGGAGATAATATCCGGTGGCCCACGGCCGCCGGAATTAAACTGCCCACGTGATTCTACTTTATTTTTTAATTCCGCTCAGAAAAAGATTTAAGCTTTGGCACAACTCTCTCATACTTTATTTATTTTATCAGTCATTTAATTTTATTTAACATTTGTTTTAGTTTTAACACGTTTTTTATCTTTTCCCAAAGATCATAAAACGATGCGGTCATGTTTTCGCCGGGCAAAGATAATAAAAAATAGGAATGATCTTGCAGATAATTAAACAGACCTATATTTTGTATAGAGCCTTGGTCGGAAAGATTTCCATCTTTCAAGAATATTTGTTTGGTATGCATTATACTGTCGCATTACCACCTTTTTTCTTTCTTAGCAACATTTAATAATATATGCAATAGAATTAAATTACAACACATGCGAGTTCTTCCTTTACCAGATTTCATGGAAATTTATGCAAGATTTGTGACTAATTTGTTACCTTTCCTCTTGACTGTTTTTTTAAAGATTTGTCTGAATACTTCCTGCTGTTGTTGTACAAGACCCTTTGAACTATATCCGGTTGCTTCTTTGTAAAATTTAAACTCATTGAAATCCTTTTTCTCTATTTCTTAAATTAAATCTTGGTACCAGATTTTTTTGTTTTGCTTTCATTTTGCTAATTTTGTTTTAAATTGTATAAGTTTACTTTATTTTCAAGTTCATAATACTGTTAAAATTTAGTGGACATAAATATGTTAGAAATACAGATTAAACGTAACCAGTCTTTACACTTTAACCTGTTTCCAGATCAAATATTTTGATACAGACCTTACTTCTTTGAAATTAAGCTTAATACCACAAGGATATCTTATTGTATTAACGCTTTGGGATTTTGTTTCAAAAAGCGCTGGAAAATTTGCAGAAGAGATGCCGCGTCAGTGCTGCTCAGTGCTCCGAGTTCGCGCTCGTCCTCGCCCGGACGCAAAATTTGCACACTGCAGGACCGGCGCGAATTCCTTCTGCGGAATGCAGCGGAAAAAGTTCAAAGGGTTAAAACACCTCAATGATGCCTCACTTAGTAAAGTCAAAGTATTTGTTTATGCCAAAATGAGTCAAAATCCTCACAAAATACTCGTAACTGTGACTTTTTTATCTTTTACCGCTTTTAGATACCCATAAACCTTATGAGTTAGAGTCTAGTTGATTTTATATTCATTATGAGTTTTTATATCTGACTAACCAGGAAGTAGTCTTTTTGGTAGTGAAAAGGGCGTTCGCTATCGATTTTATTGATACTGTTACCGCAGACTGTTTTTATTTTAAAAATAATTAAGATGCAATTTTAATCAAACAAATTTTATATTAATATTGAACTGATTACAGTAGATTTATTATTGAAGAAAAATATCTTCATTTTTAATTATTTTATCGGGCTCATATTGTTTATTCATATAATGACAAAAAACAAACAAAATTAAATTAGTGTGGATTTATTATAATATGACTCAATATAAGACACATTTATGAAAACAAACTGGCTCTCTGCACAGTTTCTGATACTGAACTTAATTTTTTGTTTTGTGTTATGTTTAACAATTCCAAATCATATCATTGATGTTCAATCTCAAAGTATTACATCAACTAAAAATACTCGACAATATTCATTTACAAAAATTATTAGTAGGTAAAAATTTACACAAAAGTAAAAAATAAAAGTTTTATATGAAGTAAAATTACAACACTTAAGTCTTTTTTTATGTGTTGATGTACTGGGTATAAACTCTCGTTCATAGAAACCTTTTTTTGATTGGTTATCATATTGCCTCCTGCTTTAAAATAATTCACCTACTAACTTAACACGAAACTTAATATTTTGCGTTAGACTAAAATCAAGAGCAATCTTCAATCTAAAAAATTTATTGTGAGGATTAAAATTTTAAGTGAAAACAACCTTCGCTTTGACATTTATTAGTTTTGACAGTTTCAATGCATTTGTAGGTAAGTTTACTTTCATTTTGGTTTGATGGTAGAATATCATGTTGTAAAACTGCAATAAACACAAAATACATTCTTCCGTGCCATATCTGGAACTCTCATATATTTCTCGGCATCATATTTTCTGTTTATCGGTTTGCGATGTAAAAAAAGTATTTGTGTGTGCTAAAAGGTAAAAAAACAATTTCCTGCAGATTAATGTTTAGAAATTCGCATTTTTTACAACCTGTTTTTTTACTATGTTTTCCATAAATCTTATTATTTTTCGATTTAACCGAATCATTATAATTATAGTGTTATATTTTTGATTATATTATTAATTAATTGAATTGTACTTTATATTATTATTAAAATATTAATAATTTTAGAATTATTTAAAATAGAGTATAATGCAGGTGCGTTCGATATAGTTTGTATTTATTTATGCAAGAAAGTGTATAATTCTTTAATATATAGTAAGAGAGTAATATCCTGGACATTACGCAAATTAAACAGGCCACGAACAATTTGGCGCACAACACTTTCAACGGTAGGACAAAATAGGAGTTTACCCCGAGGACTTGGAAATGCCCTTCTTTTACTATGGCACTGTAATATCTTTTATTATTACATTTATACATTTGAACTTGGCCGTGAAATCGAAAGTGTTTTTATATTTTTGATGTTTTTATACTCCAACTTAGGATCGACTGTATCTACTATACCAAGATTAAAGAAATTAGAAAATAAAAAAAAAAGAGCAGGGAAGATTCTATTTATATTTAAATTATTTTTTAAAACATTAAATTTGGTAAATTGACATTTAACATGAAAAAAAAAGTAAAAAGACGCGTAGATGCCGCAGACCGTTTCGCATTTAAAAAATTATTAAATATTGACATTGTATTTTGGAAGAAAGTTTAAAAAATTTTCTTGTAGTTTTAACTTTTCTTTCTTAACCCAGGAATGAACTTAATTTGATATCGCATAATTTAGAAATAACAAATACAAAAAATTTTTTAAACTTTCTTCCAAAATACAATGTCAAATATTTAATAATTTTTAAATAGCGAAACGGTCTGCAGGCATCTACAAGCAGTCTTTTTACTTTTTTTTTCAATGTTAAAATGTCAAATTTACCAAATTTAATGTTTAAAAAATAATTTAAATATAAATAGCAATCTTCCCTGCTCTTTTTTTATTTTCTAATTTCTTAAATTTGGTATAGTCAAATTAAGATCAATCCTCAGTTGGAGTATAAAAACATCAAAAATATACAAAAACACTTTCGATTTCACGGCCCAGAGTCAAATGTATAAATGTAATAATAAAAGATATTACAGTGCCATAGTAAAAGAAGGGCATTTCAAAGTCCTCGGGGTAAACTCCTATTTTGTCATAACGATGAAAGTGTTTTGCGCCAAATCTTTCGTCACCTGTCCAATTTGCGTAATGTCCAGGATATTACTCTCTTACTATATATTTTGAGAAATATACACTTTCTTGCATAAATAAATACAAACTATATCGAACGCACCTGCATTATCTCTATTTTAAATAATTCTAAAATTATTAATATTTTAATAATAATATAAAGTACAATTCAATTACTTAATAATATAAGCAAAAATATAACACTATAATTATAATGATTCGGTTAAATCGAAAAATAATAAGATTTATGGCAAACATACTAAAAAAACAGGTTGTAAAAAATGCGAATTTCCAAACATTAATTCGCAGCAAATTGTTTTTTACCTTTTAGCACACACAAATAGTTTTTTTTTACATCGCAAACCGATAAACAGAAAATATGATGCCGAGAAATATATGGAAGTTCCAGATATGGCACGGAAGAATGTATTTTGTGTTTATTGCAGTTTTAGAACATGATATTCTACCTTTCAAACTAAAATGAAAGTAAACTTACCAACAAATGCATTGAAACTGTCAAAACTAATAAATGTCAAAGCGAAGGTTGTTTTCACTTAAAATTTTAATCCTCACAATAAATTTTTCAGATTGAAGATTGCTCTTGATTTTAGTCTAACGCAAAATATTTAAGTTTCGTGTTAAGTTAGTAGGTGAATTATTTAAAAGCAGGAGGCAATATGATAACCAATCAAAAAAAGGTTTCTATGAACGAGAGTTTATACCCAGTACATCAACACATAAAAAAAGACTTAAGTGTTGTAATTTTACTTCATATAAAACTTTTATTTTTACTTTTATATTAAAATTTTACCTTGTAATAATTTTTGTGATGAATATTGTGAGTATTTAAGTTGATGTTGATGTTTTTTAGTTGAACAATGATATGAATTTGGAATTGTTAAACATAACACAAAACAAAAAATTAAGTTCAGTATCAGAAACTGTGCAGAGAGCCAGTTTGTTTTCATAAATGTATTTTATAATTGCGTATTATCTATTTATAAATCCACACTAATTTAATTTTGTTTGTTTTTTGTCATTATATGAATAAACAATATATGACCGATGTGGTAATTTAAAAATGAAGATATTTTTCTCAATAATAAATCTACTGTAATCAGTTCAATATTAATATAAAATTTGTTTGATTAAAATTGCATCTTAATTATTTTTTTAAAATAAAAACAGTCTGCGGTAACAGTATCAATAAAATCGATAGCGAACGCCCTTTTCACTACCAAAAAGACTACTTCCTGGTTAGTCAGATATAAAAACTCATAATAAATATAAAATCAACTAGACTCTAACTCATAAGGTTTATGCAAATTTTTGTGCGGTAAAAGATAAAAAAGTCACAATTACGAGTATTTTGTGAGGATTTTGACTCATTTTGGCATAAACAAATACTTTGACTTTACTAGTGAGGCGTGATTGAGGTGTTTTAACCCTTTGGAATTTTTTCCGCTGCATATCCGCAGAAGGGATTTCGCGCCGGTCCTGCAGTGTGTTAAACTTTGCGTCCGGGCGAGGACGAGCGCGGACTTTAACACTGAGCAGCACTGACGCGGCATCTCTTCTGCAAATTTACAGCGCTTTTTGAACAAAAAAAATCCCAAAGCGTTAATACAATCCGATATCCTTGTGGTATCGCGCTTAATTTCAAAGAAGTAAGGTCTGTACCAAAATATTTAATTTGGAAACAGGTTAAAGTGTAAAGACTGGTTACGTTTAATCTGTATTTCTAACATATTTATGCCCACTAAATTTTAACAGTATTATGAACTTGAAAATAAAGTAAACTTATACAATTTAAAACAAAATTAGCAAAATCAAAGCAAAACAAAGCAAACTCATACCAAGTTATAATTTAAGAATTAAAAAGGATTTCAATGAGTTTAAACTTTACAAAAAAATCAGACCGATATAGTTTAAAGGGTATTACACAACAACAGCAGGAAATATTCAGACAAATCTTAAAAAAAAACAGTAAAAAGGAAAGGTAACAAATCCGTCACAAATCTTGCATAAATTTCCATGAAATGCGGTCAAGGAAGAACTCGCATGTGTTGTAATTTGGTTGTATTGGTGTGTTAAATGTTGCTGGGAGAAAGGACGTAATACGACAGTATAATATCATACCCGACAAATATTCTTGAAAGATGGAAATCTTTCCGACCAAGGCTCTATACAAATATAGGTCTGTTTAATTATCTGCCAGATCATTCCTATTTTTTTATTATCTTTGCCCGGCGAAAACATGACCGCATCGTTTTACGATCTTTGGGAAAAGATAAAAAAACGTGTTAAAATTAAAACAAATGTTAAATAAAATTAAATGACTGATAAAATAAATAAAGTACGAGAAAGTTGTGCCAAAGCTTAAATCTTTTTCTGAGCGGAATTGAAAAATAAAGTAGAATCACGTGGGCAGTGTAATTCCGGCGGCAGTGGGCCACCGGATATTATCTCCAAATCAGTAAGTAAGCAAGTGAGTAAGTGCGTGAGTAACTTCCTAACGCTTTCTTTGATTTTGAATAACTCGACCGAATAAAATTTTTATGACTTGAAATTCGAAAAAAAGATACAACTGAAAACAGAAAATGAATTAATAATCACGATTTTGTGATCTGACAAATCGTGCGGCCGATCATGACGTATATGCAAATTTTATTTGAAACAATTATAACTCGGCCGAATAAACTCTATATGACTTGAAATTCGAAGCATAGATACAACTGACAACGGAGAATCAATTGGTAGCGATGTTTTTTTTTTGATTTGACATTTGTGCGGTCGCGGTGAATGGAATTTACAGTTAGCAAGCTAATATCGTGAAGCACAGCCAAAAACAGGAGTGTTAAGTTTGCCGGTTTTTTAACGAAGATAACTGATAACTGCCGGTCTTTTAATAGATACAACTGACAAAGGAAAATCAATTGATAATCACGATTTTGTAATTTGACAACTTTTGCGGTCAATCATGACATATATGCAAATTTTCAAGCTAAGCTTAACGGCCGCCGGTTACAAGACAAGATTTGAACTTGCTGACACTTGGACCCAAAAGGAATAGAGCTAATAGGTGGGGTCGGTATATTTCAAAAAGAGGATTTTTTAGTCCATCCTTTCCATACCGGAGTTCGAAAAAAGAAGTATTCTTCGATATAAAAAAATGAAAAAGTTTTTTTAAATGCTCCTTTTCTTGCAAAAATTTTAAGTTACAAGTAGCCCGTGTCAGCCATACAGGTGACAAATAATTGTACCTGTATTTTTCGGATCCCAAAACAGCAAGTTTTCAGCTATTTACATGAAAACAAATTTATTTTCCATTAGGAAGGAAATTGTCTAAGTGCACGTAAAAAACTAAGGGATTAATTTTATACAAGTGGACATTTTTGCGATCAATCGACTAATATCCACTACCAAAAATTCTAAGTCAGTCTAAAGACAAAAAAATGTATAAGTGGCATCTTTGGTGAAAACGAAATCCAACAAATAGAAGTGCTTGTTATTTTTTTAAATCAACCCTTCTATTACATATCTCGGACTGTAAGCTTTGCAATCATACTTTATTTAGCCCAACCTGCTTTGTGGTTGGGGAGGAGCATCCCTTCCTTTTTTAGTAAAAATGTGCAGTCCAGTATAAAGGTGCCCCTGTGGATCTTCTCAAAAATATAACATTCTGGCTTTCAATTGACTTAATAACTCTCAGCAATAAGTTTAAGCCAATTCTGAGACAAAAATTTTTTAACTTCCAAAATTCATGCGGGGTTTCTCTATAGTGGTGAAAATTCATTACCCAACACAAAGATGTCCATGTTACATTTTGTTTTTAAATTTCAACTCCCTTACGACATTCCTCGAACTAAAAGCTTTCCAATGATCTCTCATATAGCTCAATCTTTTTTGTGATTAGGGAAGAGGATCTCTTTTTAGTAAAAAAAAACATTGTCCAGCATAAAAATGTTCATGTTGATCTTTTCAATAATAGTATTATATACTGACTAATAACTTTTACCAATAAGTTTTGGCGCCAATTCAGAAACAAAAAAAAATTTAAGTTCCAAATTTCATGTGACCTCCCTATAGTTAAAATGCTATGTCACAAGTAGAAATTTCCATGCTATTAATTTCAACGCCTTTACTACATTCTCCGGGCTATAAGCTTTTCAATAATACTTCATCTAGTTGAATCCGATGGGTGATTGAGGAGGAGTTTAGGGAACACACACACACAGACATACATTACATTACGTCTATTAATATAAAGAAACATAAACGTTTTTATATAAATTTATACAAAATAAAGTTACGATAGACATCCACGTTTATTTGCTGAATTTGGGCTACTTAGTTTTTTAGCTTGTTTTTCTAAAGCAGTTTAACAAAATGATACATTCTTGTTGGTTTCCCAAATATAACAAAAAATAGTATGTTATAAAACTAACAATACGAATAAAAGGCAAAACTAATAACCAAATTTTTTATTATTAACAAGTTAAACTTTATATATTTAATATAATTTATTGAAAATATTTTAATATCAAAATTTTGCCACTGGAATGAAATGTCACAGTTTTTAAGTTCATATTCTTCGTCTTGTTTAAAATATCCGCCCTTTTTTGCGAGGATAGCACGGTATAGCAATTTATCTAGAAAATTTCTTATTTTCATATGTTGCAAGTATTAAAATACGTAATAAAAGCTAAAATTCTGCTTTA
>JASAMX010025451.1:0-33268 GCA_030248175.1 Microlaimidae sp. YZB2_3
CGAGTAATATTTCTGTTTTTTTCTGCCTATTTCTGTATTTTTTGTGTTTGTATATTTTGTTTTTTATTAGGAAAGTCTGGAAGGGGCAACGCACCACGACCTGTAATTTTTATGCAACATGGACTGGAATGCAGTAGTACGAATTGGATAACTAATTTACCGAACGAATCTGCCGGTAACAGTTTTGTAGTTAAAAATTAATAAAAATATTCATTTATATACAAGAAAATGTTGTTTCCATAAAGAAATAATACTGAATAAAAAGAAGAATGGCTTAAAACGAGTTTTTTTTTAAAGAAAATGTTAAAAATAACAAGTTTACCACCAGCGAACAAGACAGGCTATAAAAATGTAATGCAACATACAAATCCAGATACCATAAAAACACCAAATTTTATTTAAGTTTAAAATTAAAAATTTTTAAGGGTTCATATTTGCCGATGCCGACTTTAACATATCACTGGGTAGTTCTTTAGTTTAAAATTAAAGATTTTTTTTAGTTTTTTTTTTAAATTAAAATTAAAGATTTTTTTAAAATTGTTTTAAAATTGTTTTAAAATTAAAGGTTATTAAATTAAATTAAACTTAAATTAAATTAAATTAAATTAAAATTAATTTAGTTAAATTAAATTAATTAAATTAAATTAATTAATTAAATTAATTAAATTTATTTAATTAATTAAATTAAAAATTAATTAAAATTAAAAATTAATTAAATTAAATTAAATTAAAAATTTAAATTTAAATTTAAAATTAAATTCTAAATTTAAAAATTAAAAATTAAATTAAATTAAATTAAATTAAAAAAATTAAAAATTTAATTAAATTTATTAATTAAATTAAATTAAAATTAATATAAAATTAAACTAAAATTAAATTAAATTAAATTAAATTAAAATTGTTTTAAAATTAAAGATTTTTTTTAGCATTTTTTAGTTTTTTTTAGTTTTAAAATTAAAAATTTTTTAAGGGTTCCTGTAGCCGATGCCGGTTTTGACGTGTGGCTGGGTAACATGCGAGGCAATACGGTAGCGGCCGGAATCATGTCGGTTTAAATGTGAACGACAAAAAATTTTGGGAGTTAGGGTAAATAATTATCGAAAAAAGCAATAGATTTAATATTTTACGAGGGATGTTTATTAGAGGGTTAAAAAAAGTTGACATTCAACCAAGTGCAAGAGAGGAAAAACAAAAAAAACATGCTATAAATGGTTTTTTTCGCTTTTTTTTCTTTTATTTTCTTATGGGTGTACACAACGAATCGTTCTTAACGTTCAAAAATTAAACAACCCATATTAAGTCTAGGTGTAGTTGATTCACATCGTTTCCTGTTGATTTATAATAGCAATCTTATTTTCAAAGTGAAACTCATTTTGTTTCTTGTCATATTAACATGTTGATTGCTGAAAGTGGTGAAATTTTGCAATAAACACGTTCAAAATTTTTGAATTTCACAAGATTTATCATTATGAAACTTATTCACGAAAGTGAGTTAAAAATGAGAAACACGGGTTAAAAAATTTCATTATATCGTCGTTACTACTGCAACATGAGCCGCATTTCGTATAAAATATGTTAGCCTGTGACTTATTTTAAATTTAAATCAGGACCTTACAAACAGCAGAGTGAGTCATTCACGTGTATTTTATAATGAATGTGGCTCATTTTGCCGTAGTAACGACGATATCGTTATACCAACTAAAGGGTTAATGTGTACAAATATGTTTAGCTAGTAAGCCAAAATACTCATTATTGTAAAAATGAACCTTTTTGTTTTAAAGATAAGGTATCTTATATACTCGCTTTAAATTTTATAGTAATTGCACCCATTTACACTGTTTGTATATACTATAGTTTTTGTGTTAACCGCACTATAGTATTTATTTTCGAATAATTTTTTTTATCTTAATCTTAAAATGCCGTTGGAACTCATATTCAAACTATGTTTAATTAGTTTGGAATAAGCGTCTTTTACTGTACGAGAGAGGGTACAAAAAGAAAAAAATAAAATTTGAAAAAATCTTAGCTTTCTTAGTTTCTTAAGTTTAAACCTATATTTCATTAAAATTGCTACACGATGATATGTTTCACTACGTTAAAGTGCTGTAATATATCAGTTTGTGCTAAATAAATTTTTGTTTTTTAATTAAGCGTCACAATAGTTTAAAATCACCATTAAAATAATATTATCCTAAACAGTGATTTCGAATTAGTAAAAATAAAGATGAAATTTGTGCTTTTAAACTAATTTTAAACCTACATAGTTTTTTCAATGCTTGTAAACCTATTCAAAACTTAAAAATTAATTTTAAAAAGTCCATTCCAAACTTTTAAATTAAGCATTTTCTGTAATTGAAACATTAAAAAACTGGAAAACAAGCGCGCCAGCAGCGCCGTACCTACGAAGCGGCGAAAAACTAAAAACCCCCAAAAACTGCTTTTGCTTCTGCAATATTTAAAAAGTATTTAAGAAATTTTGAAGAGAAGGGGTCGAGATTTTAAACCAATAAATATTTGAAATATTTTAAACCGTAAAATGTACTAGTCGCTCGCTGTTTTTCAATTTTCCCTCTACATATGATTGGCGCTAGTAGTTATGTACCCTCTTCCTAACACTATAAAACCCTTATTCCGAACTAGTCCATAGTAAATAGAGCTTAGACATCGTGTATGTAGGAAACTCCAAACGGTCGTAATATTCGTAACACCACACGGTGGTTTTTTTGTATAATCATATCTATGAGAAACTTCACCGTAGTCAACATTACGCGTCATCAGGGTGATATCATGGTTATAAATGTTTTTTCTTTAATTTTCAAACTAACAAGGGTACGATTACGGTGGCACTTGATGTTGATGAGGGTATAGTGTACGGGTGTTTAAGTATACTAAAAAATGTTTAATATTTTAATCGATAAAAGTCAAGTAAGAAATAATTTGCATAAGCATGGTTGGCACGCAACTGATTGGTTGTTCCGTACGATGTTTAGTGCAGTAATAGTACGTTCAGCAGTTTTTGCGCGGTTTTCCAACAAAAACATTCAGGTGCTTTGAAAGTTGCGAACGCACTTTTCAACCAAAACTTATGCAAATTATTCCTTACGTGATTTTAGCTCAGTGCAAAGCCCGAACATAACGAGAATTCTGAAAAACTTAGACCCGAGACATTTGAAACAAATTAAAACCAAGAAGTTTGTAATTTAATCTAAATCTAAAAATTTATAAGTTAAAATATGCTTAGGATTGAGGCTTTTGCTTCAGGGTTTCTAAATTGTTCGGAAACAAGTTTTCTCTGCTTAAAACTCCCTGATTCATAATTCGCTAAAAATCTTTTTACGGCAGTTTTTATCAGTTCTAAGGGAATTTTTTTAGTTGGGATGAAATGGCGAAATTCGACCTTCCAGCAATGGTTGACTACGTTTTGGGATTGACACAGCAGGAATCTCTCTACTATATGGGTCACTCTCAGGGTACACTCATAGGGTTTGCACATTTTTCGGAAAATCCTGAATGGGCAAAAAAGGTAAAAGTCAACGGTAAAAATAGCTGGTTTAACCCTTTCTGATTATTAGCGCGTCCCAGACGCGGAATGTAAAGTCGTCCGTTTAAGTGTGTGGAGAAAAAAAGTGGAGAAAGAGTTTTAATATTTGAAAATTGAAGAATCTTGGCGCCGTCCTCATGTGCGTTTGGAACGCGCGTTTTTGCCGAATAAATCAGAAATGATCGTTCTTTGCACTCTGCTCACGACGAAAATTTAGGAAAAGAAGGGTAACTGACTGAAATTCTGCCAGCTTGAATTTCGGCCACCGGTCTTTATCTTTGCCACACGCGCAAACTTATGAAAAGAACTGCGTATGGGTAGATCAATCAATCAATCAATCAATCAATCAATTTTTATTTTGCCATCTAAATACAATGACAGGAAAGACACAAAAGCTAGTAAAAATACTGCACGATAGATGACATGACGACTATCTAGTCATTCGCCGTTCATTTCATAACTTTGCGGCTGGTAAAAATAACAGCCGGTGGCCGAAATTACAACTGGCCGAATTTAAGTCAGTTACTCTACATCATAATTGCACTCAGTAACATTAAATATTTTTACTAATTTCTTTTTGCTGAATCGTCAGGGACAAAACGATACAAAACTTATCTCTCAATTGTTAAACCGCTCATAATGTAAGTATATCCGGCACCCAGCACGATATCTACTGTAATTAAACGGTGATGTGCGGTTTTACAGCAAAAATCGAGCGCATTTCGCTATGTTTCATAAAAACGCGAAACCATAGAAATAATATGAGGGTATATTAATATATTGATATATTGACATTCTAACTTTTTATGTATTAACTCGTTCCCATGATGGCCTTTTTTCCCCCGTTACAACCGTGAAACCTTCGTACGACAAAGATGAAATCTTCGTCTCACGGTAGTGGTATTTTCCTATGACAAATGTCGTACGTAAACCTTACCTCAGTAAACTCTACGCATGACCTAAGTCGTACTTCCGTCTTACATAATTTTTTGTGCGCGAATAATTCCTAGTAAGCGAGCAAAATGAAAACGGTTAAAGCTGTACGATAGCAATATGCAAATTTTTGCAACATGAAATAGAGAAATATCCTACGAAATACACTGTATCCGTGAAAAAAATCTGCATATTGCTACCGTTCAACTTTAACCGTTTTAATTTGCTCGCTTACTGGACGCTACGCGCGAGAAAAAATACGTATGGCGGAAGTATGACTTAATTAGTCATAGGAAGGACTCACGGTTGTAACCGAGGAAAAGGCCATCACGGGAACGGATTCAAAAAAAAACAACAAAGAAGCTTAAAGCAACAAAAATATGAGAAGAAAGTTTTTTACAAATTAAGCCTCTGAGTAATACAATTATTATTACATAGTAATACAATTATTATTTCTGAGTAATACAATTATTATTAGTATTACAATTAGTAATACAATTATACAATTATTTAATATGTTTGTTGATAACTATAAAATAAAGTTGAGACGAGGAATTTAATGTATTGTAGGGTAACTGACTTAATTTCGGCCACGCCTTAATTCCGGCCACCAATTTAGGGTGTTAGAAATATTGGCTTATTTTTAAAACACAAAAGAACTAGCACAAAAGTAACTGGATTAATGTTGAATAAAGTGTTTTTGCAAAAAATTTTTATTTTTGTTATTCTGCATTATCAACATTTTCATACAAAAAGTTAATTTTTTATGGTTTTCTTAATTTTTGCTTTGTGTTTAAACTGCATCAAATTTAGAACAAAGCAATATATAACCTTAAAATATCTTTTATTTAAGGCTCAAAGTTGTTAATTTTCATGTTTTTGTATTTTCTTCAAAATTATTTTGCAATGCGTTTAACTAACTGCGCATTTTAAGATTCCGTTAATTTCGGCCACCTTAAAATTTAGGTGAAAGAACCTGCCGTTTTTTGCTGTTTTTAAATATCATTGTACTACCGTATTTATAAAGAATTTTTTTCGCTCGTTTGACTTTGTTTTGACGTTTTTTAAGCCAAAAATAAAAATTGAACAAAAAATACAAGTTATTAAAACTTGTTTTTTTAAGGTTTTGACATAATTATTAAAAGTCTTGCTAATAACTATTAAAGTTCGTAAACGGGAAAAATTAAGTTATATGTACCAAGAACAATACCTAAGGGTAAATTTCCAGCTATTAGAAATTTTTATTGTTTGTTTAAGCAATAGTTATGGCCAGTTTTTTGTAGGTGGCCGAAATAAATGGCACGCGCCTTAACTTCGGCCACTTTAAAAAAAAAGTTTAAAATTTCACTGATTTTTAAGTGTAACAGAAATATTCAAATTTTGCACTGGAATAACAAATATAGCTATTGTTTGATTTTTAGGCCAAAATTTGGCTAGATTGAAAAAGCCAGAAAAAACTTATTCAAAAAAATATAAAAAGGTGGCCGAAATTAAGTCAGTTACCCTATATGTTTATATTATGTAAAAAACAAAGTGAATTAATTTAATATTATATTTTTGCGTTCTTTTGGAGTTTAAAGTGCAACACTATAGAACTTTCTCATTTTAATAAGCTTTATAATTTTTAAAGAGATCTACTTGCATTTTTAAAATTTTTAGATCAGTGTATCCATCGCAAACTGTTTAATCACCTCACTTTCTGAAGAGACAGGAAAATTACAAGAATTAATGTTGTTGAAAATAACAATAATACCAATGCAGTTTTTGTGTTCTGTTCTAATCTCTACAATTTTAATATAATTTAGATTAAAACATTCTTTGCATTGGGACCAGTGGTAACTGTCAAGCATATTGGAGGTTTGCTTAAATGGATAGCTCCTTATACGAACGAACTGTCGGTAAAAATCTATACAAATTTTAGATTAATTAAAATTTAACTCGTTTACCAAGTTCAAAATAATCCAATTTTAAAGGATTCCATAGATACAAATTTTTAAGCAAATAATGCCATTTTTTGTTAAATTATCCCCATTTTTATTCTCTGAAAAACTGTATTATTTTATAGATTTTGTTGAATCTTGTTGGAGTGAATGAATTTTTGCCCAACAATTGGATAAACAACTTGTTTACCAGGTTTAAAGTAATCCAATTTTAAAGGATTCCATAGATACAAATTTTTAAGCAAATAATGCCATTTTTTTGTTAAATTACCCCCATTTTTATTCTCTGAAAAACTGTATTATTTTATAGATTTTGTTGAATCTTGTTGGAGTGAATGAATTTTTGCCCAACAATTGGATAATAGATGAGCTTGCGAAAACCTTATGCGCAAATGCCATAACTAATACAGTTTGCGATGACATTTTATTTCTCATTGCTGGCGCCAATTCTCACCAAATGAATCAGGTACTTTTTTTGTTTTTATTTAGGGTAACTGAATTAAAGTCGGTCAGGCCTTAATTTCGGCAACCGGCTATTATTTTTGCCGTAAAATTTTTAAAGAAGCTGAAAATGGCAAGATGGCTAGATCGTCATGTCATCTATCCACAGCCATATACATTATATTTCATATTTTTGTACATGGCAAAAATAACAGCCGGTGATCGAATTTAAGTCAGTTCCCCTAAGATATTTTGTTATAGCCATCGTGCTTTCCATACGAGAAATTTTGCAAGTAAACTAATTATTGATCTAATATAATCAATTACATAACTTTCCTGACAGAGAAGTCAACCGACTGACCTACCTCACTTGTAAAGTTCGACGAATTCATACATATGTGTAAAATTTTAAACTATAAATTTTTAGTATATCAAAAAATTCTGTTTTTGAATCACAAATATTAAAAAAATCTATATTGATTGTTGGTTACACCGATCAATCAAACATTAATTGTTACACCCAGTTGCGTGTTAGCGTCATAACAAATTCAGTACAGTATAAAAAATACTGGCATTCAGAGCGTAATTAGTGTATAATTCTGGAATTGAAATTTTCCGAAAATCCGGAACAGGAACCGGAATTCCAAATTTTGCCTGGAACATACGGAGCCCAGAACCGGAACTGCCCATCACTACTTAGCGGAGGGACCAGGAGGTAACGTGGAGGTCACACCCAGTATCCCCGATGTTAAGGGGGCAGCTGGAGAATGAAAGAGCCCTTCCAACAAATTAGGGTCTGGGGGGTGGCGATAACCCCCCAGGAAAACATTTTTGAATATAGGGCGAACAAAACCGGTTCTGAAAACCTTGTTGAAAATTTTTAAATTTTTTAAATTAAGTATCTAAATCTAAATTAAACTCAACGGCACTGTAGAAGCGAAAGAGCGGTCGCGACAGCCGCCGCGCAGAATAAAAAAAAATAACAAAAACAATAACGGAAATGCCCATTGTATTTTTAATTAATTTCATTACGCGGCCTGAATTTGGTAAAAAATGCAGCTAAAGTGAATTGAATATTTTGAATTTTGTTTCAATTTAACCGTAGCAAACTGAGTGAGTTCGTTTGTAATTCAGATAAAATGGGCCAAAATCTTATACAAAATCTCTATTATTTATTCTAAATGAATATATTAATATCAAAACACAGATGAAAAACATATGACAGAAAGTAATTTTTTGTTTTTTTAATATCTTTCTGCAAAATAAATGACGTTTTCAGATATAAATTGGTACAATTGGTACATTTTTTATTTAATTTTTTTATTTTAACAATTTCAAATATTTGGAAATGGATTTGAAATGAACTGCTGGCGTTAATCCAACACATTCAGTGTTTAAATAATGTCGCTTCCTGGTGGCTTTCGAAGTTAAGAATTTTTATAAAAGTAAATTTGTCAGGAAAATATATCCTGAACATTGTTTTTGCGTTAGTTCAAAAATAAATATATTATTGTCGTTTACACCAAGCCTGAAGATTTAAACTAGCTATTGATTGTTGCGAGAGACTTATTCTTGCGGAATTTAAATCTTATAACTGCGAATAAGACAAAAAATAAAACTTTTATTTCGGTACGGCATTATTAAAGCTTTCGAGTACGACAGCAATCATCATCAGTAATAAGAGTTGAAATTCTAAAAAGGCGAATATGATCAAATAATTCAAAATGACAAAATACTTATAAATTTAGGTATCTAGTTTTTGAATTTTTTTTTGTTGGTAACTTATCATTTTCATTGACATTAATTTTGCATTTATAAAATGTGTTTGTATGCATATGCAAATTTAATTTTCAATTTAAGAGCCGAACTGAAGTTTACATCGGCCATACGCCAGCTGGTACTTCCACACAAGATGTTGTGCATTTTGGACAAGTAAGTGCGGTACGGGGTCTTTACAGCCACAAGCGGGGAACTTGGAGCCACGAGCAAAGGAAACTTGGAGCCTTTACGAAAAAATCGGTGTGGGGTTAGATTTAGGTTTCGCTTAGGCTTTTTTCGCTTAGGCTTAGGTAAGCGTTTTAGCGATTTTTATTTTCGGCTCCAAGTTCCCTACTTACGGCTCCAAAAAGCCGCTACAAAAATACAGTAAAGCCGGTAGTTCTAACTATTTCCGCTCTCTTGTTATTTGTGTTATCAACCGGCCGGACGGCAGGTCGCACAAATGAACAATAAACAATAACAGCGCGATGCTGTTCAACCACGGCTATAAAAGAGTGATTTAGCCAAATATTCCTGTGGCTTGGGTAGCTCAGTGGCAGAGCGTTCCCACGGTGAGGGAAGGGTCGCTGGTTCAAGCCCAACTCCAAGCCCCAATTTTTCAATTTAATTGAAAAGTGGGTCTTGAAGCAAAGTCTACAGTAATATTTGCTAAATAATAAAATTACCTATTTATTCAAAATAGGTTAATTATAGATTATTTCAAAAAGTCATAACAAAAATGAAGCAGTTAATTTAACTAAAATAAACTAACGTATTTTGATAAGTTTTTTAAGTATTAAGAAGTTTTGAAATCTTGCATTTTAGTACAACAGGTAAAGGTTCGGACTGGCTAAACAGATTTGGAAAAACAGGTCTAAGATGATCTGGAAAAGAATAGTACTCACCAAAACAAACAGGCAATAAAAATTACTGTGCCATGCTAACTTGGGTTACTTTTAAAATAAATTAATAATTTATTGTTTCACCAATTATTTATGTTTATGCCTTTTAAACTACTTTGTATTAGGAATAAACAAAACAGATAATCAGTATTAAAATTTAGAGTGTAAATAGTGGGAAATTTCAAAAATATGACTATGGAATGGTTAAAAATCTTGAACATTATGGAACTGTAAGTTAAATTTTTGTTTCAAACGTGTTATTGTCTACTTTTTTGAAGATATTTTTTCTTGCTTTATTTTTTTCCTCTGCATTAAGCGAATACGGTATTCAAAAAAATACAAAATTTTTGTTTCCTGCAGTTGTTCGTGAAAGTTTTTATTTAAAAATATCAATATCATTTTAAGATTCTCAAATGAATCGGTTCAACAAAACACATACACTAAAACAAATACAAAATAAAAATTTTAATAAAATACCGGTGTTCATCGTTTAATTTTTCGCTTCTGATATTTAACAAAAAATGGGGCAAAATTCGCAGACTTTTTGCTAAAACACAAATATCTAAATAAATACTATTTTAAAATAACAATCAAGGTGTGGAAATTAAGCTAAAAAAGTACGTCCGATATTATAGCGCAAAATCATATCAAAATTTTGCTTGCTCGAGGAACAATTGCTTCTCATATGCCACCTAACCATGTTTGCCAACCAAGTTATATATTTTTAACTTAACAAGCTTATATATTTTTCACATATTTATTACATTAATGTGTATTTAGACAAAACCACCTCTGTACGACCTTTCAAAAATGGAAGTTCCAACCGCATTATTTTGGGGACTTTTAGATATTTTAGCAGATCCTGAAGACATTAAGAACAGGTGTAACGTTAAATAAGTTTGACTGCATTTTTTTATTTTAACTAAAAATAAACTTTTTTAACAAAATATTTCATCCAGTTACAAAAATGGCACTTAAAAAAAACTCAGAAATACTCTAAATTAAGAAGAATTATTTTTGGGTGCACTCATAAATTGTATGGGGACATTCTTCAAGAATACACTATTAAATTAAAAGTGTGATTTCGTTATCATGATGAAACTTACCTCGTGCATTTTAAAACTGAGGAACAACCTTAACCATAGACTGCAGGCAGACCCTAGTTTACCTAAATAAAACCTTAAAATCAACCTAAACTTTATCATGATAAGTTTTTTTTATTCTAATTAAATGGTGTGTTCTAAAAAAATGTCCATAAGTGGACAAGTGGACGTGAACCAATTAAAATTTTATATAAATATAAAATTATAAATTTTTTTAAAAATTAAACTTTGGTTGGTTTAAAAATGAATAAAAAAATGTTAAAATAAGCTATTTAATCTTTAATCTTAAATGATTCTAATTTAAAATTTATAATTGCTTTGTTTTTAAATAGTCAGTTTAATACTGATAATGATTAAGGTTAGCTGGTGTAATTTGGCTATTGTGCATTCTCATTGGGTTTTTTACCCCCAAAAAAAGACTTTTCATAGTAATTTGACACTTCGAATAATTGATCATAGATCAGTTTAGCTGGATATTTAAGTTTACTTAAGGCTGGTTCATACTTATGTAAAAACGTCCTTTGGACAAAGTCCAAAGGGCGTTTTTACATACGTTTATACGCTGTGTTTTTCCTTTGGACTTTGTCCAAAGGACGTTTTTCCATAAGTATGAACCAGCCTTTAGACTTTGAGGAAATAAACTCGAAGATCAATTAGCCCGAATCTCAAATAACACGAAAGTCATTTTGCAAGAAGGTTGTTTGTAAAAAAGCCAAATGTTAAAGGAATTTTTACGCTGGTCAAATTACATGCCGCTGTGTGATAAAAATACGAGGCCAAATAAATATGTAGTTTAGATAGAAATATTGCGAAACAATAGATATTTTGACTGTAAAATAGCACTGAAACTTAAAATAAACATAAGATATGGAACACACAAACATTGCTGCTGTACGGAAAATACCGTAATCATGCTAATGTTTTAAAAAAAAACGAAAGGCGAAAGACGAAACCCTGGGGTGTTTAATAATGACATCACACTGATTATGTATGTTGATTTATATTAGAAATTGTCTGTTTTAAAACGTGTAATTAAGATTTGTATGTAAAAATAAAAAAATATGGCTACAGATGTTATTATAAGCGGGTTATTTTCCGTCAACGCCGCCACTAATCAATAATCAGGGAACATTTGCATGATTACGGTATTTTCCGTACAGTCATCAATGTTTGTGTGTTCTATATTTTGTATGTTTATTTTAAGTTTCAACCGTAAATTCCAGCTTCGGTACTTCATCGACTGATGTGCTGAGTTGAAATTATAACTCGCATTTATAAGGCGTCCTGTTCTTAAAACATCATCACAACGGGAGTTGTTAAATTCTTACACTATTTTTCTATATTAGATCTAAAAAATATATCAAACACTTACAATCTGCCAAAAAATAGAATTAATTCCCCTAAAAAAAGTATGGACGAAATGTCATGATACTGACATACTTTTAGGATCGTCTATTAGAATCGTACTTTTGTTTATTTGCATACTTTGTATTTACACGAATTATTGAAATATATGGCATTTCACTGTTATAACTCTAAGAAAAAATTGCCTTCTATGACAATGCTGTTTTGTATTTTAGCATTCTTCCTGTGGTAAAAAATCTTATTGGGAGTTACGAGTACGCCGATTTTAATCATCTGGATTTTATTTGGGGAATGAAAGCAACCGACGAAGTATATCAGAAAATAATTTCAATGATAGCAGCAAACAATTAGGAACGCTGTCAAAGAATGTTATGAACATTTAGGACTTTAAACCCGATAAGAATATATTGGGTTTGGGTACATAATATTATGCGGGTACACGGTCCATTTTTTACAACCGTATCTACGTACATGCTTAAACTAAAATTATTTGCCAATGAAGCGATTTAAATAAGCTTTGCATACAAAAAAAGGGAATATTTTTATGAAAGTCACATCGCAAATAGGGGGCTTCCCACTTGTAAACTTTAGCAATTAAATTTTTTTTTGTTTACAACAATTCGTGATAAAAATCTGTGAAAACAGTGAAAATGGAAATGTTTAACGAAGCTGAAAGAACATTTTATTATACCACAATAATGCTCTATCACTTATTTTTAGTTGTTTTTCTTGTCTGTAAATATTGTATAAATTTAGTTAAAGTTATATAGTCACATGCTAATTGATTTAATTTGCTTTTATATAATTTCGTAAATTATATTTTATAAAAAACAGCACTATGACTTATTTATGCCTTGTGGTTAATTCAGATATAAAATTATCAAATTCTTACTTATAGCATTCACTACGTTTTTAGTTAATTTTCAAACAATTCTTTATAAAAATTATTATTATATACATATATTATATGTATATAATAATTTTTATAAGGCATTCTTTTGCAACATTAACTAAAAACGTAGTAAATGCTATATGTAAAAATTATCTTTTTCACGGGTGGCGCGGAAGCGCCATGGGTGCGATTTTGCCCCGCGGCGCCGCGCCAACCATAATTAGAGAACGTGGGTAAATTTTGAAATTCATGTTGATCTTCTTCTTCTGATTATTATTATTCTAACGCTCAATTCTTAAAATCGATATTCCTCCTTCGTTACTGATTGATCAAAAATGCAACTTTCTTGGGAGCCACTTTTTTCATTTAGGTCTTTGTTATTGAGTTATTGATCAAAATAATAAATTGAAAAATAGCCCAATAATAAAAACTTCTAACCGAACAATAAGAGCCATTTGGCAACAATAAGAATTGTACAGAGCAGGCAGCGGACAGCTCCTCATAGAAACTGTACAATAACAGCAGACGGCTGTGCTTGGTTGCTATTGGTAGCGGAAACCGCACAGCGCCATCTACTTCAAACGCACGGAAAACGGCGAAAACAATAAAATATTTTTGTTAATTCTTGATTTATTGATGAAAAAATTAATCCAGTTGTATTTTAAAAAAATGGCAATTATCAGTGGCGCGGGAAGCCATGCGGCAGTTTAGCCCCACAGCACCGCACCAACTATAATTAACTAACTATAATTAGTTGGAAAAATTTGTATTTCATCTTCTTCTACATATTTTTATTACTATTATTCTAATGCTCATATCTTAAAATCTATATTCCTTCATCGTTCATGTGGCGATTTAACCCCAAGTCACCGCACCAACATAATAGAGAACGTGATTAAAATAAAATTTGTAATTCATGTTTATCTTCTTCTTCTGCTGATTCTTCATTTTTAAAAAAATAATTGCAATCATTAGTCCACATCTTTTCTGTCTAAACACACGCCCGGGTAGAAATCGCCCCTTTTTCCTGCTCTATTCTTAGAGTTTTTTCAAGGCTAGTGTATATATGTAATATGTGTGTGTGAGTTCTCTAACTCCTCACCAACCACCCATTAAATAAAATTAAATAGGCTATCAATGAAAAAAAAACAGGCTTAAGGTCTCTCCGGACAGTTTTCTTAAGTATGGAAAATCGCGATTTTTGGCAAACGAGATCTCGTGAAATACAGTAATATTTCACTAAAAAATTTATATGAGTGTTAAAAAGGCAGAAATATCACTATTATAAAGTGAACATTCATTATATTATTGTAAGTAATTGAAGTAATTAATATTAAAAATCAAATTGCAATGAAATTTTTTTAAAACCCTTAAAAATATTTACTGCACACTATTTATTAAAAAAATACTTCAAATAGAGAGACACCGTTACCCTTTTTTACATTATGTAAAAATTAAATTGAGTATTGTTGTATTTATGGTTTAATATACAATTTTCCGTGAAAAATGGGGGTTAATTTTTTTCAAAATTTCGGGGAACTTTGATTTAATTTGGTAAAATTTAAAGCTCCAGATAGTATATTTCTATTGAAATTTATAATTTTTGGAAGGCCATAATATCTTTAGTATTTTTTAACACATAAATAGTTCTGTCGTGCGTTCTATCGATTTATTTCAGAGGGTTTGTTTATAAATCACTTTTAGAGCTCATCATCCCATGGTAGCAGTGGCATAGTCCGTTAGTGCGTCGTCAAATTTTTGAAAGGTCCCAAAATCGATTCCCACATAAAACATATTTGGCCACAATTTTTTTTTGATTTTAATAATGTTTTTTTAAATTTTTTCATAATTTTAAAAATTTATTTCACATAAATTCAAAAATTTTCATTATTGTAAACAGGTTTTGTTTGCTTTTCGCCAATTAGTCAAATTTTCGTCATTTGAATATCTTAAAATATTATAATACTCTTTTTTTTCAAAACTAAATTTTGTGTAAATAAAAATGGATAATTTTTGCTCTTTATTGCAATTGGTTTACTACTGAACGCTCTGCAATAAAAACTGTCTGGAGAGACCTTAAGGTTTGAGAAGTGTTGTAAGGAAGTTACATTTTTTTGAAAAAAAATGAACATCTTAATACTGGACAACGTAACTTAATGGATTTAGCAGTGGGAAAAACTTTTGTCTCAAAATTGGTTTAAAATTATTATAGCAAAAGTTGTTAGTTGGTGAACATCTTTATGATGGACAACGCATTTTAACAAAAAGGGAAGAATCTTTTCTTCCTCTACAACCACACAAATGGGCGTTTGATTTTGCAACCTAAAATTTTTTTGTCCTTAAACTGAAGATCCTAAAGATCCAGGGTAACTAACTGTAAGTTCGGCCAGCCTTCAAACACCGGTAAATTTTGTCATTCGTAAAATTATGAAATGAATTGCGTATGGGTGGATAAATCATCATTGTCATGAAGCCATACAAAGTTCGTTTCTCATAGTTCGTGCGCATAGTAAAAATAACAACCGGTGGCCGAAATTAAGGCTGACCGAATTTAAGTCAATTAAATGCGAAACCCAAATTACACAAATAATGATTTACATGCAGACAGAAATATTTTTCGTCCAAAATCGCTGAAAACAACATGTTTTCTAAGATTTATCAATTGTGTGGAGTTCAAATTTAATGTAACATTTTTAAGAAAAACTTAAAATAAAAAAACAAAAACATAAAAACACATAACTTTGGAACACGAACATGGTGGAAAGTTAGTTGTGATTAAAAAAATCCGGAAACAGTTGGTTGAGGCGTTCTGCCGTTAAAAATTTCAAAATCAACAAACATAAAAATATAGGGCTACTTGATATTCGGTTTGGTTCAAAATACTAAACCCCTGTTCAGACCATAGGTGGACAGGGGGCGGGTTGAGGGTTATACCCCAAAAAAAAATCCAGATTATAGCCGACGCCCCCCCCCCAAATGTGGGGGGTCCCAGTACTAAAAACGCCAGGATTTCGGAAGGGGGGTTGTACTCAATACAAATTTTTCGAAAGGGGGAGGGGGTTGTAAATACCGTAAAAAAGACATTAAAAAAGGGTAAAATTTTTTGCGCTTCGCGCTAAGTGATTCTTTTTGCTTTTATTTGCGTTGTTTTTTCAAGTTAAACTTAGATAAGATAAAGATAAGATAAATTTATTTTGCAACACGCTGGAAACCCACTAAAGCATTATAGTATGCACTTTAAAAAAGTGAGCATTATGTTAGTAAGTTGTTTGAATCAATTAATAAAATATAAACACTAAATCAGTAGCTGGCAGTGGGCCTTTATCAAATTTTATTCTATCAGAAAAAGTCATTTTAATTCATATCTTACTGTTCTTTTTTCATTCATACTTTTCCATCCATACATAATTCATACCAACTATTTTCTTCCAGTTCATTAATAACCTTTAAAACTATTTGGAGGTTTAATGGCTTTAAAGTTTTTTTCTTTTTAAAAGTTCCAGGTCTTTCCATTTTAAAACAATCACATGAACAGCAAATACAAAATTGAACAGTTTCTGAGTCTTCTTAAATTTTCATCCAAAAGCTCTTGATGTTTTTAATTTAAAATAAGCAACCGCACCGCACAAAATTTAAAATAAAAACTTAAAAAAATATAGGTTTAAAAAGGTATATATAACATTAAAAATCGCACGAAAAAATTTTAAAAATTGTTTTTGAAATTCATTAGAAACATTACTTAAAAGTCGTAAAAAGGTATATAAATAGCGCGAGGAAATTTTTTATAATTTTTCTCTTAGGACCCCCAAATTTTTACCTCTGCCAGCCCAAAAAAAGGGGGGTTATAACGCTACGCCCTTGATTTGAGGTACTCCCTTTTTTCCTTACTTTTACTATCCATTTCTTTTAATAGCTCTTTAAGCTTCACGAACCCTCATAAAAGTCCACGAAAGTTTCATAAATCTTAAAAAACGAAACGAAATAAACTTCAGCCTCACACTCCGCCAAAAACCAAAAAACTCTCCCGAGTCCCCCGACCAAAAAGCAGCAAACAAAGACACACAAAGAAAAACCGCAAAGAACCCCCAACCGAGAGCGCGCCACCCAGCAACGTACATCCTTCCTTTCCCGCTACAAAATTACCCGTTTTTCCTCAGCAATTGGTGCCGAAATCACGAATACAATGCCACCACAGACGCAAGAGAACCACGGGGAAAAAACAAGAAAAAGACAACCAGACAGAAAACCAGCGACGAAAGCCCAAAACAAGAACAAAAAAAACACAAACAGAAAAACACAACAAACAAAAAAGCCACGACGCACACAAAAACCCCCACCCAGCACAAACGCAACCGCAGGAACCAAAAAAAGCCCAAAACAAAAAGCCCAAGGGAAAAGGCCGAAAAAAGCACACCCAACCCCCCCCTCGGGAGGCTGCCCACGTATGGTTCAGACTGAAGTATAAAGTGAAAGCTGTCACGAAAAGAATGGTTTTGTATTGTAGTGCAATGGTTCACTAGAACGGGCTGTTTCCTAGTTCGTATGTATATAACTTTGATCCACCTGCGATCTGTACCATTTTTTTAAAAATAACTTAAATTGTGGTGTCAAAATGTAGATTTAGAGAAGAGGGTTCATAAGGATTGCAGTTCCCAGTAATTTTTCCCTAGCAAAAATACTTTCGGGAAAATGACCTTCGACGAATGACATTCTGGTAAAAATACCATCGGGTAATTAAACATTCGGACTAATTGACCATTGATTAGTTTAGCTTAATTTTTAGGTTTTGCTTGGGTTAAGGAAAAATAAACCCGACGGTATATCAGTCAGATTGTCAAATTACCCGATGGTATTTTTACCAGAATGTTATTTGTAAGAAAGTCAAATGTTGAATAAATTTTCACGATGGTTAAATTACGTGGAGCCAAGGATTGCACAACAAAAACCAAATTATGTTAAAAATTTTAGGTCAAAAATTACTTTAAAAAACATACATGTTGAGTTACAGACCTGTGCACTGCCCCCCCCGGGGTTTTAGTGGGGGGATCCCAAAATGGGGGGAGGGCACGGGAGGAAACGTTTTTGAAACAGAGGGCAATAAAACGGGAGGGCAAGCAGTGGAGAAAGAAAAAAAGGAGAGAAAAAAAGGAAAAAAGGCAAAAAAAGAAGCTAAATTAAAGTAAAAATAGGTGGCTTAAAATGAATTGATAATAGACAAAAAATTCGCGATGATGGCGTCACAATATTGTCAAAAATGACGCCATAATTTTGGGTATTTTTTCCTTTTTAGGCGGGGGGGGCAGCAATAATACGGGGGAGGGGGGCAAATTTTTTAATAAAGCGGGGGAAAGGTGCATTTCCAGACCGTGCACAGATCTGGAGTTATGGTGATTGTGACACGAGTATAATTTAAGTTCTAAAAATTTTAATGCACGAGTACTCTATGTAAAAAAACGTTTTATTACAAAAAACCGGGAAATAAAACACCGAAACAAACAACAAACGAATATAAAAATGTTAATAAACTATTATTAATAATAAAAAATAAAATACTTTGCAAAATATTCAAATTGCTAGCGAAAACTACCCTTAATATCCAAAGAATTTAATGTTAATCTTAAAACATATCAATTGATTTGTTTTAATTTTTTTACCCTTCCTCCAATCGCCTTGTTCGCAGCGTTCCACGCAGCAATGCCGATGCCGCTACTTTTCTTTCACTTCTTCCAGACATTACCCGTTGATATGATTGCCTTTCCACGGTTACCTTGGTAAAACCATTGTACTACCACGGTGAAAACTTTCTCCCAGGTGGTGGTATGTTCGTCTGACCATTGCGAAGTGCAAACTTTTTCGCGGTTAACTCTACGTATGACCTAGGTGATACGTAATATTCCATTCGTGGGTGTAAAATGGGCTTTCACTTTCTGCGAAGTAAAGGAGCAAACTAAATTAGCTAAAGCTGGTACGCATAGGTGAGAAAAGGGGGGGGGGCAGGATGGGGTCCACCCCACCCCCTCCCCTTAGCCTCGAAATTTTGGGATTCCCCCTAGACAAAAATCTAGGAGAGGTTCTCCCTCCCCCCTCCTAACCAATTTCCGAATTTTGTACCCCTGACCACCCTCTAGAATTTGAAATCTGACCCCCCCACCCTTGGGAAAATTTTAGGTACCTTTATACTTAATTTTCTTCCAAAAACGTGAATTTTCAGCACATATTCATGTTTTTACACCCTTTTTATACCAGAATATAGCTTTTTTAATAAATAGTAGCATTATCCTATAAAAAAAGAACAATTATTAAAGTTATTATGGTTTAGAACTGTTTTTCTTTGGACACCGGACCCCACCTGACTTCAAAATTTCGCACCCGGGTCGACCCCCCTAAAAAGCTAGGGGGGGTCCGGAGCCCCTCCTAAAATTTAAAATTCGATTCACCCCGGGTAATCATCCCCCCTGGCGAACGGGACCGTTCTCACCTATGCTGGTACGGTTATAATTATGCTAATTTTATCCACACAAAGAATTACGTATGTCTAGATCTGACCTAGAATTAAGACGCGGTTAATTCGCCATGCGTAGAATTAACAGCGGTAAAGTTTACACACCACAAACAAATATCAGATGAATTTACTACCAGACCTGTGCACGGTCTGAAAATGCCCCCCCCCCCGTTTTATTGGAGGATTTGACCCCTCCGTTTTATCGCCCCCCCCCCGCCAAAAATGAAAAAGTACCCTAAAAATATGACGCCATTTTTGACCTATGATGACGCCATCATCGCGAATTTTTTGCAGTTTTTAGCCTATTTCAATGTATTTTAAGCCATTTTAGACCTATTTTTACCTTATTTCCGCTTTTTTTGTCCCTTTTTTCCCCTTTTCCCTTCTTTTTTTCTCCTTTTTTTTCTCTTTGTTTTATTTCCCCCCTGCTTGCCCCCCCGTTTTATTGCCCCCCCCCCGTTTCAAAAAAGTTGCCCCCCCCGTGCCCCCCTCCCCGTTTTGGAATTGCCCCCCCCGTTTTAACCCCGGGGGGGCAGTGCACAGGTCTGTAATATCAGATGAATTTACTACTACCGTGGGACTGGGGAATGAAGGTTTTATTATGGTAACCGGTGAAACAGCAATCATGGGAAGGAATAATGTTATTGACCACCCCGAGCAGGTCCGGAGTGGAGGGGGGGGGGGGGAGGCGCTATTTTTTTAGTGAAAAGTTAATTTCATTGCATTGTGAGTTTTTATTGTTATTTTTGAGAATTTGGAGGGGAGAGGTTAACCCAACCGAACCTTAACAATTAACTGCAAATGTACGATTTGAGCCACAAGACAATATTCTCAAAAAACTAGGCCGAAACAGCACAGTTTTCCCAAAGAAAAAATTGATCTTACTTTGGTGTTTATTTTATTAAAAGACCCGGGGACTTAGTGGACGACACTCTCAGCATTGCTCCAAAACCAAAATCCGTGCAACCATAGGTGAGGAAGGGGGGGGGCGGGGTGGGGTCCACCCCCCTCCTAACCTCGAAATTTTGGGGGCCCCCCCTAGACGAAAATCTAGGGGGGCCCCCCCCCCCCCAAATTTTCGAATTTTTTACCCCTGACCCGCCTCTTGTTTTTGAAATCTGACCCCCCCCCCCCTCCCCCTCAGGAAAATTTTAGGTACCTTTTTTATACTAAATTTTCTTCCAAAAACGTGAATTTTCATCACATATTCATGCTTTTACACCCTTTTTATTTATGAATATGGATTTTTATTCAATAAAAGGTAGTATTATCCTATAAAAAGAACAATTATTAAAGTTATTATGGTTTAAAACTGTTTTGCTTAAGACACCGGACCCCACCTGACCCCCCTCTAGATTTCAAAATTTCGCACCCCGGGTCGACCCCCCCTAAAAAGCTAGGGGGGGTCCGGACCCCCCTGGGACCCCCCTCCTAGAATTCAAAATTCAATTTACCCCGGGTAACCACCCCCCCTAGCTTCCCCGACCGTGCTCACCTATGCGTGCAACCCTGCAAGTTTGATGAAAATAAAAGTAGGATAACAAACAACTATTAGTAGGTCAGCTTATTTTAGTGCCTTTTTAAATGCTTTAGCTGTGTCCTGTATTTATGCGAATTATAAATAAAAAAAATAACAAACAAACATTATTACATACAAACACTGGAATGAATCAAATGACCCGTATTAATTCACAATAACAGGAAATAGAACAGAAAATAATTGATATAAAAATCGTAATAGAATATGGTAGTGCATTTAATTTCGGCACTTTTTCGTTTTTCCAATGTAACTTTTCACTGTATGGCCTGATTTTTATGTTTGATAGCTCATTTTAAAGCTTTTACGATACTGCGTTGCGTCATAAAAAATTCACTGTACGAAAGTTGTTTTTTTACTTAATTAAATCAGTTTTTTAAAAATGGAAAATTGCCGAAATTAAAATGTATGCATTTAATTTCGGCACTTTACAAATAATCGATTGTTTCTCAGTCAAAAAATCATCATTTTCAAAAATTTAAAAGCCTATCATTATCTCCAGACAGTTTTCTTTAATTTAAGCTTTTACTTGTTGTTCAACGTGTAACTGGAAAAAAGTTACAGTTAAAATGCTAAATGGTATCAAAATGAGGAAAATTTGGGAAAAAAGTGCATTTAATTTCGGCACTTTTTAAAAGGACCCCCTTAATTGAGTTTAAGTGCAGTGTTATGACACTTACACATTTCAACGGTCTTTTAACTATTTACAACTACAATTCAACACCCGACCACTTAATTTAACCCGTTTTTACCTACAGCAATAGTGTGCCGAAATTACACTATTTCATTTTATAACGATTGCTCACCACAGACGCAACGTAGAACCATGGGGACTAAAAATTCGGAAAATAGACTAAATTTTACCAGGACAGTTTAATTTTTAAACCAATTTATTGCGTAATCATGAAATGCCCATGTTCTAAAAACGAGTAACATTTTTTAAAATTATAAATCACACAATTTCACATAAAAATATCATAACATAACAAAAAAAAGCTCACGGCAGTCATCTACATATAATTAGCTCTCATTTGAGCTATCAAACGTCGTATTCCGTCCAGGATTACCAAAGATATAGTCCAAAATCAAAAATGCCCAATTGGGAAAAGTGCCGAAATTAAATGCACTACCCTATCTGATTCTTATAGATTTCTGGCTTGATTACCCACTAAATTTAAAAAAAATTATATAATATAACTGGAGAATAATTTTTATCAATTGTATTATATGGCCAACTAATAAAAATATTATTTTCCGCACATGTATAATGTTTAGTTTAAACGTTTATTTTGGATTAATTACAACGTTTTGTCGTAGTCAGGATGATTTTTTACAAACAAAAACTACGTAAAATAAATTTGATAAAATGCGAAAAGGATTACAGTTTTCCACGCCGATTAAAACCAAAATTAAAAAATCAGTTAAAATTTAATTAGCACCTGAGCATTACGAATTGAGCAATTCGTCGTTACTCTGACACAAAGAGTCACAATCAGTATAAAATCAACGTGACTCTGACTTATTTTGTTTATATTGTTTGTGTGTGAAGAGATAAAAAGAGTCACAGTTACGAGTATTTTACGACGCTTTTGACTCATTGTGTCAGAGTAACGACGAATTAGTTTTTAATAAATCGTTAATAATAACCTACTGACCCTAACAAAACGTGACATGCTAAAAAAGACAAAAACGCAACCACAGAATCATTTAATAACCGTTCACAAATTTCTCCAATACGACCCCCGTAGTAAACCAGACGGTCATTAGACCCTGTAATGGATATGAGGAAGTCCATAATATGTCCATGAGTGGGTAGCACTGGATTCTAAACAACCAAAAAATTATATAAAGATGAATCCTTAATTTAACTATTGGTTTCAAAATTCCTAAATGCGCGGTACAGTACAACGTAAGATTTTGTCTTCGCGGGAGAGGGAAATGAGGGGGGGGGGGGTAAAATCAAATGAAGGAAAATTTTACAATTTTTTTGTGGATTTTACTTAGTTTTTTTTATTTTGAAACAAGTTTTAAGTAAAAAAAAACGTTTATTTTACGTCAAACCGTTTTCATTGCGTTTTTGAGCTTTTTACTGCTAAAATGATCATTTAGACCATTAAGTGCTCTTAGGAAAGGGAGATTTTTGTTTGAATGAGGTGCTTCGAAAGGGTTCACTCGAGCGCAAAATATAAGAAGATCCCGATCTCCTAAAAAATGAAAATGTTCTCTTCGCTCCCCCTCAAGCTCGAAAAACGGTGCGGTATAACCCCCTAGCGACAGTGGTGTTCCCAGGATTTTATTTCGGGGGGGAGGGGGGACGGGGCGGTCTGGGAGGGGGTAAATACTAATTTTGAAGGGGTCTGGGGGGCGAGAGCCCCCCAGCGGGGTCAAGGGGCGGAGCCCCTTGTCAGGGGGGTCAGGGGGACAGAATGCCCGGGGGAGAAAATTTTTTAATTTAAGGCGCAAAAATACACTAGAAATTTTAATTCCAGATGACGTTTATTACAAAATAAATTTAAGGGTTTTTTATCCTTTTACATTTAAAACGTTAATAAAAGGTCAATAGTGTTTATAGTAGTTTGATTTTTTGTACATGTATGCCTTAACTATTGAACAACATAATCGCTTTGAAATTCAAAACTAAGATAAACTGTCCATTTAAACCACCCGCGAAGCGGGGAGAATTTGGTTTTTTAACCATTAATATGCTTTTGGAAGGCATCAGCAAAGTTTTTGTATTAATATTAAAGAAAAAATTTTTCTCTCTCAAAATTAAAAAACGTAAGGGTCCCCTTTTACAAAAAAATCTGGCTTTATTTAATTTCAGGATGGGGGGGAGGGCGGCTGCCGCCGCCCCCTGGCAACGCCATTGCCTAGCGAAGCTCCCCGTTTCTTTCAGCCAAATTTATAACTATTGTTTTGGTTCATATTTACTGTCAAAAACACGTTTTTTAGTTAAAAAACCAACAACAATATTTTTACAAACATTCACGACCTAAATAAACTATTTTTTAATCTATGAAATTTAATATCAGGCCTAAAGGACGATTGAAATATCAGCCTCCTTAGTAACAGAAGCAACACTCACCAAGCAACCACTTTTAGGCCTAAAAACACCTAAATTCAAGTTCCCCGTGGGTTTAACAGGGAACATTTCTTAAATCGGGGCACCGAGAAGGAGGAAATTAATTCAAACTGATTATACGTAAAAAAGAGAAAAAAGGAAGATTTAAGTTTAAAACAAAGTCTAAAATGGTTTTTAGTTCTACAGAAATAGCTTAAAATTTGCCAAAATATTGCGAAAATAGGTAAAAATAGCAAATATTTTCCAGTATTTTTCATTTCGGGGATGGAGACACCGCAACCCTTAATAAAACGGCAAGGGGCATCGCCGAACCGTGCACAGGTCTGGTCTGAGGATAAACACTAAATACTCTGGCTGCTAAAAGATAAGCATAATATAGAAATTTAGGGTGGGGGTTCCAGTAGAATAAACGCTAAAAAATAAACTTCTTGACGGATATATACTTCCCAAACAGTGGCGTGCCCAGGGGGAGGGGCCCCCGCCTTCCCCCCCGAAATCCGGCGAAGCCGGATTTTTTCGTAAGGTGGGACCCTTACGTTTTTTGAATTTCGGGAGAGAAAATTTTTTCTTAAATATTAATACAGAAACTTTTCTGATGCCTTCCAAAAGCATATTAATAGTCAAAAAACCTAATTTTCCCCGCTTCGCGGGTAGTTTAAATTGACAATTTATCTCAGTTTTTCAATTTCAAATCAATTTTGCCGCTCAATAGTTAAGGCATATATGTTAAATAAAACTACAATAAACATTATTAACCTTTTATTAACGTTTTAAACACATGTTTTAAATGGATAGGAATAAAAAAAACCTTAAATTTTGTTTTAATTATCATCTGGAATTAAAATATCTAGTGTATTTTAGCGCCTTAAATTAAAAATTTTCTCCCCTGGGGGGCATTCTGCCCCCCGGACCCCCCTGACAAGGGCTCTGCCCCTTGACCCCGCTGGGGGGCTCTCGTCCCCCAGACCCCCTCATTTCTGGGGGGCTGCCGCCTCTCAGACCCCCCCTTCAGGGTTAGTATGTACCGCCCCAGACCACCCCCCGAAATGAAATCCTGGGCACGCCACTGTTCCCAAAAACCAGGAAAAGTGCTCACCTACAGCCCCAAACACTTTACTTTTAGCGTTTTTAGTACTAGGACCATAGGTGGGCAGAGGGGGTTGGGAGGTTATACCCCCCAAAAATCCCGATTATTGCCGACACTCCCCCTCCCCTAAAATTTGGGGGTACCCAGGACATTTCCCCAGGACACAAGGTTCTTGTGGGGGTACAACTCCCCACAAACCTCTCTGCCCACCTATGCCTACAGCGCGAAAACAAAAATTTTTAAAAAAAAAACTTATATACCAACCTTTTCCAAGTAAATTCTGGCGATTTCTAACCCAAGTTCGTAAAGGCACCAGAAGAGAAGGGCGTAAGGAAGTATATCCAGAAGCAGCCAAAGCCTCAGAATGATTCCCAACACCGCAGCGCTTCTGATGCGCCGAGATTTACGCCATTCTTTCGGGGTTTCACGGTACGTGGCCCACTTTTGAATCTTTGGAGACTTTACGCTAAAAGTAAAAGTATTCAACTACGGTAAAATCATAAATGAACACGGTCACCGAAGCTAAGGGGGCGGGTCTTTACCATAGGTGGGTAAGGGGGGTTGGGGGTTATAACCCCCAAAAAATCCCGATTATAACCCACACCCTCCAAAATTTAGAGGTAGCCCGAAAACCCCCTTCCAAAATTTGGGAGGTCCCAGTACTACAAACGCTAAAAATGGGGTATTTGAGGTATATCCCCAAAAAAATTTTTGGGACACCGCCATAGGTGAGCACGGTCGGGGAAGCTAGGGGGGGGTGGTTACCCGGGGTAAATCGAATTTTGAATTCTAGAAAGAGGTGCCAGGGGGTGCGAAGCCCCCTAGCTTTTTAGGGGGGGAGTCGACCGGGGTGCGAAATTTTGAAATCTATAGGGGGGTCAGGAGGGGTCCGGTGTTCAAAGCAAACAGTTTTAAACCATAATAATTTTAATAATTGTTTTTTATAGGATAATACTACATTTTATTGAATAAAAAGCCATATCCATGTATAAAAAGGGTGTAAAAGCATGAATATGTGATGAAAATTCACGTTTTTGGAAGAAAAATTAGTATAAAAAAGGTACCTAAAATTTTCCCGAGGGGGGGCCAGATTTCAAAATCTAGAGGGGGGTCAGGGGTAAAAAATTCGGAAATTTGGGGGGAGGGGGGGGCCCTTAGATTTTCGTCTAGGGGGGTCCCAAAATTTCGAGGCTAGGGGGGTGGACCCCACCCAGCCCCCTCCCCCTTTCTCACCTATGGACACCCCCCAAATTTCGGAGATCGGGTATACCCGACCCAAAATCCTGGAGGCTGCCGATCTCACCTTCCACTTATGGTTTTTACCACGGCTATATGACATTTGAAAATCTAGGGGGGGGCCTTGGGGGGTCGAACGAACCCCGCTGGCTTTCTAGGGTAGGGCCGACCCGGAGTGAAAAATTTTTGAAACCGAGAGGGGGTCAGGCGGGGTCCAATGTCCGAAGAAAAATACTTTTAAACATATAGGGTAACTGACTTAATTTCGGCCACGCCTTAATTTCGGCCACCAATTTAGGGTGTTAGAAAATTGGCTTATTTTTAAAACACAAAAGAACTAGCACAAAAGTAACTGGATTAATGTTGAATAAAATGTTTTTGCAAAAGTTTTTTATTTTTTTTTAGTCTACATTATCAACATTTTCATACAAAAAGTGATTTTTTTGTGATTTTCCTAATTTTTGCTTCGTGTTTAAACTGCATCAAATTTAGAACGAAGCAATATATAACCTTAAAATATCTTCTATTTAAGGCTCAAAGTTGCTAATGTTCATGTTTTGATATTTTCTTCAAAATCATTTTGCAATGCGTTTAACTAACTGCGCATTTTAAGATTCCGTTAATTTCGGCCACCTGAAAATTTAGGTGAAAGAACCTGCCGTTTTTTGCTGTTTTTAAATATCCTTGTACTACCGTATTTATAAAGAATTTTTTTGCTCGTTTGATTTTGTTTTGACGTTTTTTAAGCCAAAAATAAAAATTGAACAAAAAATACAAATTATTAAAACTTGTTTTTTTAAGGTTTTGACATAATTATTTAAAGTGTTGTTTATAACTATTAAAGTTCGCAAACGGGAAAAATTAAGTTATATGTACCAAAAACAATACCTAAGGGTAAATTTGCAACCTTTAGAAATTTTTATTGTTCGTTTAAGCAATAGTTATAGCCAGTTTTTTGTAGGTGGCCGAAATAAATGGCACGCGCCTTAATTTCGGCCACTATAAAAAGGAGACTTTAAATCTCCACTGATCTTTAAGTTTAACAGAAATTTTAAAATTTTGCAGTGGAATAACAAATATAGCTATTGTTTGATTTTTAAGCCAAATTTTGGGTTGATTGAAAAAGCCAGAAAAAACTTATTTAAAAAAATAAAAAAGGTGGCCGAAATTAAGTCAGTTACCCTACGTTTAATAATTGTTTTTTTATAAAATAATATTAGATTTTATTGAATAAAAAGCGATATTCTGGTACAAAAAGGGTGTAAAAACATGAATTTGTGTTAAAAATTCATGTTTTTGGAAGAAAAAAAATTTACTACAAAAAAAGTACCTACTGAAAATTTTTACCAGAATGTTATTTGTAAGAAAGTCAAATGTTGAATAAATTTTCACGATGGTTAAATTACGGGGACCCAAGGATTGCACAACAAAAACCAAATTATGTTTAAAATTTTAGGTCAAAAATTACTTTAAAAAACCATACATGTTGAGTTACAGACCTGTGCACTGCCCCCCGGGGGATCCCAAAATGGGGGGAGGGCACGGGGGAAACTTTTTTGAAACAGGGGAGGGCAATAAAACGAGAGGGCAAGCAGTGGAGAAAGAAAAAAAGGAGAGAAAAAAAGAAGGAAAAAAGGCGATTTATTGCATAAAAAGCGATATTCTGGTAGAAAAAGGGTGTAAAAACATGAATTTGTGTTAAAAATTCATGTTTTTGGAAGAAAAAAAAAATTACTACAAAAAAGTACCTACTGAAAATTTTTTTCGAGAGGGGGAGGTAGGGAGGGGGGGGGGTCAGATTTCAAATTATAGAGGGAGATCAAAGGTAAAAAATTCGAAAATTTGGGGGGGTGTTTGGATTTTTTCCAGGGTGCAAATTCTATTGGTTCAAATTCATCATTTATTCAATTCAAATTCATTCATCTATTTCCGATTTACACCATTTACAAGTTTTTTTAAGCACAGCTCAGCATCACATATGAAATAGTTTTTTAAAATAAAAACCCGTACTCTTGTGATTATAAAAAATACTTTTTTGTTAGAGTTATAATGAGAAAACTCAAAATGGCAAAATCATGAAAATTTCAATTTTACGGTAATTATCGGTATTGATGAAACCGGCGTGGCCACGTTGAGGTGGTTCCGCCGTGGTGGGCGCGCCGAGCATCGCCAGGCCGCTTTCGTAAATGCGGCTGATTAACAATTTTGAACTATTACATAATCTACTTTATTCGAAAGATTATTACACGAGCTTTCTGAAGTGTATTTTGTTTTTATTTGAAACATCAGTATTCAGTACTCACAAGTGCGCGAGAGAAGGAGTAGAAGGTATCCTCAATACTTTCTTCATTCCCCTTTAGGGCAACCCTCCTCCCTCCTCTTAGGATACCTATTTTTGGCGTGTCTTCTGCATACCTCTGCCCTGACCCCTTCTCTACCAATTTTAAACATTTTTGTTTATTTATAATCAATTTAACATATAAAATGTGATGTTTGCTTTAAAGCCTTATTTTTTTACTCTTTATTAACTTTCAATTTTAAAGCATTTTTCAATGCTTTTGAAAAAAGTTTTAAAAGTTTATTTACTTCGCATAAAGCAGGATACGCAAGGCCAGGGCCGTAGCCATTGGGGGGATTAATCCCCCCCTCAAATTCTGGGAAGGCAAAATATTTTGTAAGGGTTTTTGTAAAAGCTATCTAAAATGCATTATTTAAAGTGATTTAGGTTCAGGAAAATCCTTATTTATAAAAAAGGAATTATTTATAATTCAAAACATTAGTGCAGTGAGTTTAAAAATATTGTATTTTTGCAGACCTGTGCACGGTCTGGAAATGCCCCCCCCCGTTTTATTGCCCCCCGCCAAAATATGAAAAAGTACCTTAAAATTATGACGCCATTTTTGACCTATGATGACGCCATCATCGCGATTTTTTTGCAGTTTTTAGCCTATTTCAATGTATTTTAAGCCATTTTAGACCTATTTTTTACCTTAATTTTTGCTTTTTTGTCCCTTTTTTCCCTTTTCCCTTCTTTTTTTCTCTTTTTTTCTTTGTCCCCTGCTTGCCATCCCCCGTTTTAAGCCCGGGGGGGCAGTGCACAGGTCTGATTTTTGTTTTGTGTGAAAATATTTGCATAAAACTATTTTATTTTGTTGTATTTATTTAAAAAATACAACAGAAAATAAATAAAGATTCGGTACTTAAATTTAGGTTTCCTGGTGCCTTTTAAAAGCTTAAAATTAAAAATTTTTCCACCCCAGGGGGCATTCTGCCCCCCGGACCCCCTGACAAGGGGCTCCGCCCCTTGACCCCGCTGGGGGCTCCCGCCCCCAGACCCCCCGTTTCTGGGGGGCTATCGCCCGCCAGACCCCCCACTTCTGGGGGCTATCGCCCGCCAGACCCCCCACTTCTGGGGGGCTATCGCCCCCCAGACCCCCCTTGTGGGCCCCTATAAAGCACCTTCCAAAAAACCCCCCCTTAATTGAAATCCTGGCTACGGCCCTGAAGGCCAAGCATTACTCAACACTAATTGCGCAACCAAATACTACAAATTATAACAATATTAACAAAGAATATTATCACAATGCAGTGTGTCTCAGCGCGGACTCGATCCAGGGACCTTCAGTATGCAAGACCTAAGATCTTCCACTACGCCACAGCCTCGACAAAAGAAATACCTCCCTTCCCTAGATTTTTTGACCAACTTCAAGATCATTATACCAAACCCGTAGACATTCATTAAAATACCACCAGGGCATCCCCCTTCTAGTCAGATTTTTGCCCTTACCCTGGGGTAAATATTTGACCTACGCATGGCTATAGGAAGGAGAGGGGTTGGAAGTTTATACTCCCAAAAAAATCGTACCCCCTCCCCAAAACTCGTGAAAGCGGGAGGGGCAAGAGAGGGGTACCATTTTTGCGTACATCAAAATAGAGGGAAAGGGGAGGATTTTTAAAATCGGTGAAAAAATGCTTTACAAATGCTAATAAAAAGGCTTTCAAATGGCAAGAAAGTAAATCAAGTGATAAATAAGCTTTGTGAACAAAAATTTGTCATTTTAAAAGACATCATTTTATCAAAACAAAAATCATTTTAAACTAATTTTTTTGGAGTTGATCGAGGGGGAAGGGGGTAAGACTAAAAAGAGGGGAAAAGTGATAAACGCTAAAAATAGGCATTGAAAGGGGGTTCCCCTGGAGAGAGAGAGGGGGGAAGGGGGAATCCCCTATTTCTTCCCTCATCAACGCCTATGCTGTTTCCCCCAGTCATTTAATACTTGTATATACATTTTATTTATCACATACATTAGAATTTATTACTATTTTGATCTTTTTAAACAAAACAATTGGCAAGATATTATGTAAAATTCTTGATTCTTATATTTAAAAGATATAAGTAGGTTCAGAGAATCAAATATAATTGGAAGCTAGCTGCAAAGCCGAGCCGATACCAAACCTTTTTTTCTCTTGGAACATCAATATTTTTATAAAAACTTATTTTAATTTTAACCCTGGTTTTTTGGAAGATTGAACAGAATTCTGGAATGAAACTCCATTCACAATTTTTTCACTGTCGTTAGCTGACGCATTAGGTGAGTTGATCTCAGAGTTAACCTCTTCTGATTTAGATTGAGACTGGAATGAGATGTCTTCCACGCTTGGTTCTGATCTGCCTAAAACTAAGATATTGTTCCTTGGAGTAAAGAGAACGTCATAAAATAAAATACACAAACCTCTGCTTTTGATGTTTGTTGTTGTAACTATAAATGGTGGTAGCCAAGTCATGTGTGTTGCAAACTTGTGCACAAACTTGGAAATGTGCCCCTCCCCCGTTTTATTAGAAGATTTGCTTAGCACCCCCCACCCAAAAATGAAAAAGTACCCACAAACTATGGCGCCATTTTTGACCTATTATGACATTATAGCAAAATTTTTGCCGTTTTCAATGCTTTTTAAACAATTTTAGACCTATTTTTACTTAAATTTTGCTTTTTGTCTTTTTTCTCTTTCTCTGTTTTCCATTTTTTTTCATCTACTGCCCACCCTTTAAAAAAGTTGCCCCTCCCCCGATTCAAAAAATTGTCCCCCCTGTCCCTCCCCCCCAATAAAAAAACCCAGGGGAGCATGCTTAGGTCTGCATGTTGTTGAGTGGTAAGCATGGATGGACACTCTCTCGGATTTGGGGGGCATACCCGATTTTCAAAATTTAGGAGGGGGGAATGTCCCAAAAAATTTTTTCAAACTCAAATACATCAGTTTTAGCATTCTTATTACTGGCAACCCCACATTTTAAGGTGGTGTCCGAGTCAGGGTCTCAGGGATACCCAAAAGAAAAATTTTAGGGTGGGAGTGTCGGATTTTCAAGATTTAGGGGGTATACAGATACACACCCTGACCCTGCCCACCTATGATGGTGCCCCATGCCTGAACATACTTAGGGCCTGACCGGATATCCGGTCTGGTGGATTGTTATATCTGGCTATTTTCAGATCTGGTCCGGTCCGGCCGGATCTTTTTCTTAAAAAACTGGATCTTGGCCGGATCTGGGTTTTTCTTCCAGAAATATAATAAAATTCAGTTGATTACATCTTATCCTGACATTCTCAACCAAAATTTTTGACTTATAAAATTATTCCATATTAGGATTAATGTTTTAATTCATAATGTGTCATTATGTCTTCTAATTGTGTCTATTTGTATTTAATTTTTATTCTTAAGCGTTTTATGCATTAAATTCTTTTGCATTATTTATATTTTGCTTATTTTTTGTAACATTTTTATGCACAAATGAGACTTTTGTGTTCATATACTTACTGAAGTTTATGCAAATTTTGTCTTGTGGTCTGTTAATAGAGTTTACACAATGAATGATTATTACTGTTCTTGGCATCATAGGTGGGGGCGGGGGGGGGGGTTGGGGGGGGGGGTTATACCCCCCAAAATTTCGGATTTTGCTGACACCCCCCCTTAAATTTGGGGTAGTCGGGGACACCCCCCAAATTCGCCTCCCAAAGAAAAATTTTTAAGTGTTATAAAAGGACTAAAAAATTTTTCCGCGCTTTGCGCGGAGTGTTTATTACCTTATTTCCCCGTTCATTACCTTTTATTACCTTTAAATTCCCCCGCTACGCGGGAAGTTTAAATTTCCCCGCTACGGGGGCAGTTTAAATTGGCAATTTATCTTAGTTTTTCAATTGCAAATCGATTATCCCATTCAGTAGTTAAGGCATACATGTTTAATAAAACTACTATAAACATTATTATCCTTTTTTTAACGTTTTTAACACATGTTATAAATGTATAGTATAGCTATAAAAAACCTTAAATTTTGTAATTAGTATCATTTGGAATTAAAATTTCTAGTGTATTTTAGCGCCTCAAATTATAAATTTTCTCCTCCGGGGGGCATTGTTCCCCCCAAACCCCCCTGACTGAATTTTTAAGATCACAGAAAATTATGTAGAAATTAGGTAAAAAAACAAAAGTAAAATGTATGTTCACGCGATCACCAGGAGACAATTTTTAAGCCGTTTTTAATATATATTTTAAAAAATTTTTATTAATTTTCATTTTCATTCAAATTAAAAAATCTTACACAGTTTTAAAGCATTTATAAGCTTGTTTTACGTTTTTTTACGCGTTTTAAGCTCATTTTAAGGCAGCGCGGAAATATTGGGTATACCCCCCCCCCTCAAAATTTGGGTCTTGCTGGACACCCCCCCTAAAATTTGACCCCCCCCCCAAAATCCGAGAGGCTGCCCACCTATGCTTGGCATGCAAGGTTTTTCAAAAAAAACTTTTAAGAAAGCATTATGGTATAATCATATTGAGCTGTTAGTTTTTTCAGACCTGTGCACTGCCCCCCCCCGGGGTTAAAACGGGGGGGGGCCATTCCAAAATGGGGGGGCACGGAGGGGGCAACTTTTTTGAACCGAGGGCAATAAAACGG